>APFE031568535.1:0-10295 GCA_000404065.3 Pinus taeda
CCATACTACAACTCCTCCGAGACCTTATTGGATTCATGATGTGGACTCTTAGGTTCAATAAATAGAACTTTAATAAAAGTTTCCAAATCAACACTTATGCACATATTATAACTCGAAGGAATGATCATCCAAGGTCAATATTATGCATAAAGAAATACCTTCTATGTTACCGAAACTTCAACATAATTTTTTTAAAGCTAGTATTTCCCATAACACAATTACAATCCTACTACCACAGTCACATGTAATGTTGCACGTGTGTCATTGGGATTATGAACAATTAGCTAAAAGAGTAGCATTTGATGCATAATTCTTAGCAAAAGTAACCTGCAACATAGTTTATACAGCTCAGAATTAGCAATAGTTACCCAATTTATATATCTAACTCAAGCACCATTATTCACTATCTCAAACAAAAGACAAGATAACAAAAATATTGCATAAGATCCACATATTATGTTTCTTTAATAACCTTAAGTGGGATTGAATTTGCATGCAATGGCTATCACATGCAGTCATATAGAATCAACTCATGCTTGTAGCCAACATAGGAAAATCTACTCATTAAGAGTAATCATATGTACATTATTCAATCAATTTATATGTAAAAACAACCTAAGAAATTTCTCTTATATGCTTCAGAATTGACAATAAAGAGAGTAAGAGTCAACATTTAAACATCCAATGCAATGAGATTATCTGAAAGAATGTCACATGTAAAAATTGATCACCTCACCCAATCTAGAACTGTTTTCCACAAGTTCATCCTCGAGCTGAGAATTATTTCCATCGATCAGAAGCCTTCTGTTGTTCTCTCCAATGGGTATTCAACACCCTCTTTCATTATATTGTTTCCATTAGAGGTGTCCCACTTCTATGGATATTTTTTATCCATTTTCCTAGGCTTTTCCCACAATATCTCACCTTTATCTCCCATGAGGCTTTTCCTCGTAAAAGCTTGCCTTTATCTCCTACAATGCTTTTATGTTTTTTCTTAACTTGGCATCTTTCTCCAGCTATGTAGCTTAATGGGTATTTATCTCCAAATCCATTAAGCTCATCTAGATTTGCATCTAGAAGTCTTATGATGAAAGAATTATCCATTCCCATTCACCAATCGGATTTGGAAAGAATATCATCACTTGGTGTCTCACTTTTCCAAGTGATTAATTTTTTTTTATTTTTCATAATAAAGTATTCACTTTTCTTGTTATAGATGAGGCCTATTTTTTCTTAGCTTAGGTTGGAAAACTTTTACATACAAAGGAAGAGTGTTACATACTCCCCCCCTTAAGTTTACATTGTCCTCAGTGTATTACTGCATTTCACAATATTTTTTCCTCCTTCACGGGTAGTTGTCTCTAAAGTTACAGGCTCCCATGGTATTGCCATATGATGGCAAACCTTATATATATATATATATATATATATTATATATATATATATCTATATATATATATAATATAATAATATATATTATATATATAAATATTATATATATATATCGTATATATATATATTACAATCTACTTGTACATGTCCTTCCATCTCTACCTATGACATTTGTTTCAATCAATTTGTGAGAGATTTCATATGCACAAACTCAACATTCTTTACCATAGTTAATATCACAACACTATATATAGTACTACTATTTGAGTAATGACAAGTTCTGTTGCGTGACATTTAAATATGCTTCCTCATTTTCATTATATTGGTTCCCCTACATTCTTCTAATGCCTTTGTGTTCTTGCCAAACACTTGCTTCCTGTAGTTCCCCTACATCAGTCACAACAAGTCAAACTAGAACATTTGACTAATCAACGTGTATAAAGTATCATATTATGTTATCAACCTAACCATCAGAATCATATCTACCCCTCAATTGTATATCATCATTAATGCACATAGATCAAACTCATAATCACATGCATACAAAACTGAAATAAAACACTAATACTTATCCTTGAATCACTTCTTAGCTTCTTTCTTTTGTACACACTCTAGATTGGTTGCCTCACCTCGCAATCCCCAATTCTTGCTCTTCAACCATGTATACCTACACATAGTGTGTAGTGCACACATATAGATATATATGTCATGTATCATCATGCACTATATACATCCATATCGCTATCATATGTATTTCTTATACACAGTACTACCTGTACGAGTTGTACACCATACTAATTTCCATAGCCTCACCTACACGACATATACTTAGGCAAAGTAGGTTAGTTTTATGCCAAAAAAAATCCTTACATTAGTCATATTATCTTTGGGAAACTCCACTCAACCCATGTTTGGTTTGTTGATTGGAAAATAAGGATTTGGTGGACCTATTCGGCTTATGCAACTAGAGCATAACTCATTTTTCTTATTTTATGTCAAGTATTCAGATGCTTTTCCTTAGTTAATCCCTCTAAGATTTTAGGAACTATGTGTACGAGGGTGTGATCCTAAGGTTTTTAACTCATTAAATCACCCCTGGAATTAAAAGAATGAAATTCATTTATCCAGTATCAACAATTGTTATGTTTTCCTCTTCAAACCAGATGGCATTATTAACGTTATCTGTTGGGTAAAATTTCCAATACTTGTTGTTAGGAAATAGTGGTGCAACATATGTATTCCAACTATTATGATTGTGAATGGATTGATTAGAGTTCTAGATCCCAATTTCTTTGTGCATACCACCTCGATTACTAGTACTACTTAGTCATTATCTTGTTATTTTTAGAAACTAGTTGTTGCCTGGATTTGTTATCCTCTTTCTTCCTTGTCTAAAACATTTTATATGTTACCTTTTACTTGAAGTTTGTATTATTTTACTACCAACCGAAGATCCTTTGATTTGCATAGGTTGTATCAAGGTCAAAACTTCTTGTTTACCACAGGTTGATTTATTAATTTAGACGAGTCATGTTCCTAATCTAGTGTACCATTATTGTTATTCATTTGGTTGTTGTGAATTGTTCGCTTTCTACTTCCAGTGCATCCAACACCACCATATCCAAAATGTTTGTCATTTATATTGTTATAAGCATGTATAGTTTGTTTATATATACACACAGATCATTGTTATTTCCCTTCCCATAAGAAGTACATTTGAATGATCTAACATCCTTCTACTAAAAGCATATTTCTCTTGTTTCGTATTGGAAAGATCGCTATTTATGGGTTTTTATTAGCATAAATCCAATTATATTTGGATTGATATGAACATCCATGACACATTGATATTGAGTGAACTATTAAGAATGTGCTCTTACGATTAATATTGTCTTTATAGTATTAACCGAGAAGCACTAGGAGTTGCTTCCATTATGTATTTTTACTTTTTGGATATCACTCCCATTAACCTACTTATGAAGGTCATAAAGTGGTTCATGTATGATGTCTTCATGCATACATTAAGTTGTATTGAATGCGTGCATACTCTTTACAATTCTGACCTGAGCTTAGGATAACATTGAATATAAAATTTGTATTGTTATTTATTTTAGTTACAATTATTGTTTTAATAAATCACACTTGTAGGTCAAAAATATGCATGTATGATGGAATATACATATAATACTCACTATATTAATCTGGTAAGGTTAAGTCACCTTCCATATAATTTTCCCCAACTGCAAAATTACATTCCAACATGTAGATGTACCAATCAAACATTAAGTTCAAAGAAACCTTTTTTTTTCCAATACATAGTCCTATACAACGACATGTCCTTCATGAGCTTAATGATTCCTCATGGTAACCTTTATGAATAGATATCAAAATCTTTAGAATCTATTTTAGGATCGAACCCACTTATTTCACCATCAACTTCTGTTAATGTGGGTAGTATGTCATGGAATTCTCACGTGTTGGTTCATATAGTTTCCATTTATATACTTTCATTTTTTATGTTGTCCATAATTTATGGAAATAAAAATACTTAACATTTTATCTCATAATGGTTCAACATTTATTCCCTTCGCATTTCTATACGTACGATCTTTATTCCCTTAAGTTATGTCCTCGACCAGACTATCCTTATTAGCATTAGTTGTATTTTATGAAGCTATATCCTTGCATAAAAAATCATGCAACTCCTAATTTTATTTTAGTGTGAGTAGAATAACATGATGACCATATCATCAAATTTTTTATCCAATCACGTATTCCCTTCCTTGTTTATACATAAATTTCATTACATAATGTATTCATTATTCTTCTTATATATGCACTACCAATTATCAAATTGAATATCTCATTATTACTGTGGGTATAACATCCCACTTTCGATGCAATAACAATACTTTACAATTATTACTAAATTGTTTATTACTACTCTCACAATAACTTAAGTTTTGAAAAACTTTCACACATACCAATAGAACTTTAATCTTCACATCATGTGATAAGTAGTAAGCATAACAAGTAACTCATTGAGGTTTGACCTTTTCTACTTATTAAATAATCATGTTAGTTGTTTGATATCTCCTTGTCTTCCTCTTTACTCAATCAAAATTATTTTCTTCATTGTATCCTTTCGAGGTTTCTCCCCAAACATTTTAAATTCTCACTCCTAGATTTCCATTTCTAAACATTGTGACAGTGCCATCATTTGCATGGTAACCAAAATATTCTAGCATTGAAACAAGGAGAAAATGCTGAAATCCTTAGTGTAATCTGTTAATTCAACATGCCTACCATAAGTAACTTAGATTTATTACGGCTAAAAAATTTCATGTGAGAAATGGACTAAATATCCAACACCCTATTATATATAATTGGCACAATTCATGATTATAATGCATAACATTTCATTTGCTACATTATAGGTTTATGACATATGCTAAATAGGTTGATTTCCTAAGTGGATAATCATTCAAAAACAAGTCACAACCTTGCTTGCAATGAGAGAACAAGATAGCTAAAGTTAAAGTTGTCATTCAAAGACATAACTTGGACATTGTTATGGGTTAAAAGATTGTCATGCACTAGTTCTGAAAGACCATACGATAATAGATCATGATGGATTACTTATGATGAGCAGCAACCATTTAGGGTTGAAACCTGATAGTTCCCTCGTGCTCTGGTCATGAGCTTCCAAGGATAGGGTAAGTGAAATTGTTTTCAAATATGGCTCTAAGGATTTCAAACTCACATAAGCGAAGTTGAAACCTTCATAGACTGTAATTAATTATCCTTCTCGGTGGTGAAGTGTACAATAGTGACCATATGGCATGGTTTTATCCTATAATAAGGAGCTCGAGCCATACATGTATATTTATCCTCAACCCAACCTCTTCTCTCAACTAGATTTCCAAGGACAAAAAAGGAAGCCTCCATGGCCAACCACAACATTTCCATTGCAGGATTTGATGTCATGCGAATATGGCAAGGTACATTCTTGACCAGAGGAGCTTGCCAGTCTTTTAATCTCCTGAATTCCATGCTTTCTCGTCTCCGACCTCCCACACTAAGAAGGAGAGTAGAGTTTGAGCCTCCGTGCCAGTGGATGCAATACAACCCATTCTACGAGGAAATTTTGTTAACAATTAAACACACCAACTCAGCCCTTGACTTTGCTTGCAATAACCATACACAATATTTTTATACTCGCCAAACGGCTCATGCAAATCAGTGTATAGCAAGGATTCCAAACAACACTCCACCATTTCGTCAAATCCTCAAAACACTTATATTGAACCTAGATGCTCACACCACATGTGTTAGCCCCATACTACGTCAAAAACTAACTCTACACAAAGATACCGATCTCTGCACTATTCCCTATTTGAATTCACCTTTCAGCGAAGAGGTGAAAATTCATCCATTATCTGAACCCTTACACTGATATATTCTATGTAACTTTGATCTTCGAATGCATGTATGAACTTCAAACTTTCCATAATTCCATAAAATGACAATGGTCCCATCGATACTTCAGTAGGCTTTGAGACCTCATATTATATGAAGGTCGAGGGATGTTAGATGGGAAAAATAATTTCGATAAGGATAAACATCAAGCTTTATCCACTGACTGCACTGTCTCTTGGCAAACAAATACACACCGTGCGTGGTTTCCAAAATTACCCATAGTGAAATACGATGTTGGTATTCAATTAAATTCTCTTTCTAAATTAGAATCTCTTCGCAGAATACAACTGAGGTTAGTAATTTGGTTGATAAGCATTATAACATTAACCATTATCCCAAAAGAATGAATAACTTTGTGGAAACTCACTCATCAATCTAACATTTCTAGGTAAATAGATATGGAAAACAGCAATGTGGCATCAATAGTCGACAAGGAGATCCTTTTTTTTCCATTTTTCATCCACTTAATTAGGGAGGAATGAGAATTTTCCATCAATTATCGATGGAAATTAGTTCTTGATGAGTTAACTATAGAATGTGATAATTCTGAGTATCTACGATCCACAACTTTGTATAAGTTATTAGATATTGTAAACATCATTTTTATAGTAAATCAGCAATGGGAAAGTTATTAAATTGATATTTACGGGTAACCGGTCATGGGAGACAATTATGATTACCTTAATATTCACAGTCAATTTTGTGGGTGGCTGATTATTTTTCAACACTGTAATGTCAAGTGTATTTTCCGCAACGCCGTTTTCTTATTGTGACTCTTCAAGCAGCAACTACTTTTTTTAAATGGAATCCAATCTTATTTACAAAGAATGTTTTATCCATTATAACCTTCAAAATTTGGAAATGAATAACCAAGTTGCACGGAAATGATGTGCCTCAAACAATTTAAGAAGTAGCATGTAGGTTATTTGAGTAGTACTTATCTGCATGTAAAATTTTGTAGGTTGAGCTTCTCCTTAGCATTTGAATGACTATCGAAATTGATCAAAGGTGTCACTCTATGCACAGTCAATAGGAAAAGAGTGCATGCATTATTATTTCTCTATATCGAGGAGATATGTTGCTAGCCCTTAGCCATATATATGACCAAAATCAATGACCTAAGAATATAATATAATGTTCAACTCATAGATAAGGCCAACAAGTCAATAAAATGAACCCTGTTGGTTAAGGTACCTACCCGGGGAAGTCAAATTTTTATCACATTTATTTTTATAAGGAGATAAACATAATATTGAATTAACTTTCGCTCACTAACAAGGTGTTATGTTTATCCTCCCCATCTTTTATCTTATGCAACATCATTCATGTATTGCTCACCCCATATAAGATATCATTGAGTCTTAAATCCTAACCATGTGCATACACCTTATAACACTTATACACTATCTTGATGGACTACTTTTGTTTTAAATTGATCCCCTTTATGCAATCAGAAACACAATTAGTTATATGATTGTCAAGTAACCTAGGGGAGATCACTCTTAAATCAAATATCTCTCATTTCGAACAACCTTAGTCTTTTGACTTCATGTAATCAATATATATACAATATATACTATATTATATATGTTCCTATTACAAAATACTCCTCAAATAAATTGTTTCAAGGCTTGATTTCAACCTCGATGGATTCTAGAATATTTTTCTTCTAGCAATTTATAACTGAACCCTTCATTAGGACCTACAACTACTTCATATCTTTCAAAAGTGTGGTGACCCTTAGGCCACAATATGTGAACTTAGTGCTCTCATAGCATTTGTAACATACCACGTGAGCCTAATCTAACAATTACCCACTAGGATCCCATTCCTTAAATTTTTCTTTGGTTAAATTTAAGATTCAATTAATCATGAGAAGTATTACGTGAACAAATCCTTATAATACCCTATAAACATCTTCTTCAAATTATGACAACATTGAAGAGAGGAGCCACACCCATTGGGTACCATACTACAACTCCTCTAAGGCCTTACTAGATTCATGTTCTGGACTCTTATGTTCAATAAATAGAACTTTAACACAAAATTCCAATTCAACCCTTATTCACGTATTATAACTAGAAGGAGCGATCATCCAAGGTCAATATTATGCATAAAGAAATGCCTCCTTTTTTACCTCAATATAAACATAAATGAAACTTCAACATAATTATTTTAAAGCTAGTATTGCCCATAACACAATCACAATCCTACTTCCACAGTCGCATGTAATGTTAGCATGTGTATCTTAGGCATTATGAACAATTAGTTAAAAGAGCAACATTGGATGCATAATTCATAGCATAAATAACCTACACCATAGTTTAAAGAGTTGAGAATTAACCATGGTTACCCAATTTATATAGCTGACTAAAGTACGATTATTCACTATCTCAAACAAAAGACAAGATACCACCAATATTGCATAAGATCCACATATTATGTTTCTTTAATAAACTTAAGTGGGATTGAATTTGTATGCAATGGCCGTCACATGTGCTCATGTATAAACAACTCATGCCGATAGCTAACATAGGCAAATCTACTCATTCATAGCAGTCATATGTACATTATTCAATCAATTTATATGTAACAACCTAAGAAGTTTCTCTTATATGCTTCACAATTGAAAATGTAGAGAGTAATAGTCAACATAAAAGCATCCCATGCAACCAACTTATCTAAAATGATGTCACTTGGGAAAAACTGAGCACCGCCACCCAATTTAGAAATATCTTCCACGAGTTCGCCGTCAAACCGAGAATTCTTACCATGGATCAACTACGTCATGTTCATCTCTGCAGTGGGTATTTACTACCCTCTTTAAGTATATGGTTTCCATTAGAGGAGTCACACTTTTATGGATCTTTTTTATCCATTTTCCTAGGCTTTTCGAGAAAAGATCGCCTTGATATCTTGCGAGGATTTTCCTCATAAAATCTTTCCTTTATCTCATGCAAGGCTTTTATGTTTTTTCTTAACTTAGCATATTTCTTGAGCTAAGTAGCTTAATGGATATTTATCTCCAAATCCATTAAGCTCATCTAGATTTGGATCTAGAATAATTATCATGAAAGGATTATCCATTCCCATTGACCAATGGGATTTGGAAAGAATCTCATCTCTTGGTGTCTCAATTTCCAAGCGATTAATTATTTTATTTATTTCATATTAAATTATTTACTTTTCTTGTTACAGATCAGACCTAACTTTTCTTATCTTAGCTAGCAAGGTTTTACATACAAGGGATGGGTGCTACAAAGGACCAACCCTCCTTGAGAAATCTTACAAAATATCCATTTTTAATCTAGGAACAATTTAGTTTAAATGGGCTTTGATGCTTATAACCAAGATTTTTTAGCTCAAGCAAAATTAGTGAGTAGTTAGACTCACCCTATAACGTAATCCACTCACAAATATTATTAAATTTCTCCACCAATGCTTCTACCACTAATAAACTATCAATCCTTTTAGCAATTTGATCTCCACCAAGATGGTGATTTCTCCAAGATGTTTTAAGATTCATTGGTTCAACATCTAAGAGCTCTCTACCTATAATTTTTATGGCCAAGTAATCAAAGAGATTGTCCACTCAAGCTCTTCGCCTCGAGGACTCAACAACACCCATGAAGATCAAAAAAAGGATTCGAGAAGTCCACGCTAGCTACAAATAAGGGCCTCCCCCAGATTCAAAGATAAAAACCCTAGAGTGAGGCTAAAATTAATAATCTACAAATTTTGAATAGAAATACTACAAGATTCCCAACCAAAAAGGACACCCCCACAATGACCACTAACATAGGTAAATTAGTACCACAAAAAGGTCCTTTATTTTTGTGTTTCACAAATCGCTATTAAATCATTACATCCATAGTTCACTAGTAAATCATTACTCATTTTTTTTAATTTCACAATTATATTGATTATATGTTCAAATATCTAGACCTTTTATTCTCAACGATCTTAAAAATATTACCTAAAGGATATTTGGAAAGATGAATGCGTGTATGGTTTAAGAAATGTTAGAGGTTATCATTATTCAATCTAATCAAAATCATTTCTCCCTAATTGGCCTAATCAAAGTGATTTCTCTATAATAGACCTAATCAAAGTGATTTTGCTATAATTAATGAATTATTGGCTAAATTACAGAAGGTGATTTTCTTTACCAGGTTGAATCTTCATTCCCGATATAGTAAAATCATAATACCAAAATGGTACTTAAAACACATAAAGGTCATTAACTTTTTGTGATATCATTTAACTTTACTAATTCACTTTAATATTTGGATGAAATTTTATCTAGAAGGAATTGAAGTGAACCTAGCAATATTGAAGTGTTGATGTAATTAGCAATATCCAAAACTTTTAAGGATTCTTAAGCTTGTTAGAATATTACCATGGTCAATAAGCTTCATAAATAA
>APFE031568540.1:0-70460 GCA_000404065.3 Pinus taeda
AGAAGTCCTCTGTGCTTATTCATCAGGTGAATTTAGCAAACATCAGAAAGGATATTTCCCTGCCGAAAAGGAAACCTTAGCAATCTTCAATGGAATCCAAAAGTTTGAGATTTATTTGGCTCCTGCTAAATTTTTGATTAGAACTGATTCCATGAATTTCAAATATTTCCTAAATGCTAAAATAGATAAACAGTTAGCTAGAGGAAGATTGTTAACATGGCAGATGTGGTTCCAAATGTATGATTTTGATGTTGAATGGATTCCTGGTAATTCTAATTTGTTGGCTGATGCCTTAACCAGGGAGATGAATAAGGCTCATGGTATGATTTCCATCACCAATATCTTCGAACTCCCAGAAGAAGATTCCCTCATTACTTTTGTCAAGAGATGGAGAATTTTACAGCAGATGGCCAGTGATCTCACTGATGAGATCAAAAAGCTTGTCGGTTTTAGACTTCGCCGTAATCAATGGATCCAGAACTGCCAGGCATGGCAGGCTAAAAATGTTGGTTTATTTTTAGGATTAGACGAAGACTTGGTTAAAGTTTTCCCTCTTCCTAATCTGAAGGTTAAAGTTTATTTTAAGACCTTAGATGATTTCTGGACAAAAGCTTACTCCGACAAAGCCATTTATGTTTTGAAAACTCTAAACTATTACCAAATCATTGGTGTAGTTGATTTTGCTCTTTCTGTATATAGTTCTGCTAAGATGCTTGATTTAGCAGAAATAAATATGACTGAAAAAGTTCAGCGGTTCCTCCTCTCCCTCCGTATTCCTGATCTTTTTGAAGAACTGGACGCCGCCTTTCTCCAAAGGGTAGATGAACATTATCATGCTACTGATTCTTTTCCCCAATATGAATTATTTCAACCTTTTGCAGATTGGGAAATTAAAGAAGGCAGGTGTCAGAAGAAAACTGTGGTTCGATCCTCTCAATGTGTGGAACGGACTGTTCAATATCTCCGTACCTTCACTTCACCTTGGGATCATTACAGTATGGAATTTCGACTTCCAAGTGATCCTAATCCATTTACACAGATGTACAGTTCAGTTGTTCTTGAAGGACCACAGCTGGTAAATAATCCAGATCAGATTAGAAAAATTTCTAATTGGCTTAAAGAATTTCCTAAATTGACATTACAAGAGAAATTATCCATGATCAGAACTCTTGATCAGATGCAAGGACTGAAGCCTACTTTTGATATCTGGATTAACACAAAGAATTTTGTTACTTTGAAGATACTTCATGGGAATTGGTCAGAAGATATTTCTTTTCTGATTAATTTAGTATTATCTTATCATGTGTGTTCATCAGTCGTCTTTACCAAAGGATGGCAACACCAATTTGATCTCAGTCAGTATTGCAAAATTTGGGTGCAATATTGCATAGAAAGAACTGTTACCATGTTCCAGATCTTTAGATGGGAAATGCTTGATGGGATAGAATTAGCTGTCCAAAATGTACCCGATATTAAGCCACGAAGATCGGATCCCTTCCTTGGGATTGAAATTGATCCAATGGCATATATCAACAGATGGAAAGTAAAGGACACTGAGTATCTGTTTCCTAAAAAGAATATGTATGTCACAACAGATACTATCAAATTTGATACAGGACAATCATCCCGAGCTCCTATCCGAAAGGAATCTACTGTTCAAATTGCCAGCATTAAAGGAAAAGAAAAAGAAGAAGCATCTACAGAAAAAGAAACTTTATTTGTGGACACGTATGAAGATGCTCAGGCCAATAATGTTGATTGGGAACAGAAGTATCTAGATATTCTAGAAAAGCAGTTCTACGACAACAAATCCTCATCCGAATTTGATCCAAGATCAGATGTCGAAAGCGACCGTAGCCCTACGTGGTGATACTTTTACTTTTTAAGATGCTCATGCGCGTGCATCTTTTGTAATTATTATCTTGCATTATTGTACGAAAGCATCTTTGAGTAGACACCGCCATGACCAATCGATGTCAGGCAAGGACCCTCAAAAATGCTCTTTTCTTGTATAAATAGAGATAGGCTAGTATAGGTTTGGCATCGTGAGTTTGCATGCCATCGTGAGTTTGCGTGCCATTGTGAGTTTGAGTAACAGTGTGAGTGTTCGAGTGTTTTGTGTGCTCTCAGAGTTCAAGCTTGCTCTTGACTTGAGATTTATATGGTGTGTAATTTTTACTTGCTATAATATTGAAGCCTGCTGGGCCGCCAGTCTGAGGACTGTTTGTTCCAAGATCATCTGAGTTTGAGATTGTAAGGCGTGTTTGAGAAGCGCTAAGGAGTCGCGCTGGTTATGCATTTCTCTGGTTGATGTGAGGAAAAGTTTTCTTCAGCGTCCACTTCGTATTTCCAAGTAAGTTACAGTAGTCCATCATCATTATTAGTCTTCAGAGCAGTATTTTTAGGCATTCCTCGTTTATGGTATCAGAGCTTCTTCGTTTAGACGCTGAAGCAAAGTTTTCCTCACATCAACCAGAGAAATGCGTAACCAGCGCGACTCCTTAGCGCTTCTCAAACACGCCTTACAATCTCAAACTCAGATGATCTTGGAACAAACAGTCCTCAGACTAGCGGCCCAGCAGGCTTCAATATTATAGCAAGTAAAAATTACACACCATATAAATCTCAAGTCAAGAGCAAGCTTGAACTCTGAGAGCACACAAAACACTCGAACACTCACACTGGTACTCAAACTCACAATGGCATGCAAACTCACGATGGCATGCAAACTCACGATGCCAAACCTATACTAGCCTATCTCTATTTATACAAGAAAAGAGTATCTTTGAGGGTCCTTGCCTGACATCGATTGGTCATGGCGGTTTCTACTCAAATATACTCAAGTACAATAATGCAAAGTAATAATTACAAAAGATGCACGCGCATGAGCATCTTAAAAAGTAAAAGTATCACCACGTAGGGCTACGGTCGCTTTCGACATCTGATCCTGGATCAAATTCGGATGAGGATTTGTTGTCGTAGAACTACTTTTCTAGAATATATAGATACTTCTGTTCCCAATCAACATTATTGGCCTGAGCATCTTCATACGTGTCCACAAATAAAGTTTCTTTTTCCGTAGATGCTTCCGATTTTTCTTTTCCTTTAGTGCTGGCAATTTGGATAGTGGATTCTGTTCGGATAGGAGCTCTGGATGACTGTCCCGTATCAAATTTTATAGTATCTGTTGTGACATAAATATTTTTTCTTGGGAACAGATACTCGGTGTCCTTTACTTTCCATCTGTTGATATATGCCATTGGATCAATTTCAATCCCAAGGAAGGGATCCGATCTTCTAGGTTTAATATCAGGAACATTTTGAACAGCTAACGCAATTCCATCAAGCATTTCCCATCTAAAAATCTGGAACATAGTTACAGTTCTCTCAATGCAGTATTGAACCCAAATTTTACAAAATTGACTTAGGTCAAATTGATACTGCCAACCTTTTGTGAAGACTACTGAAGAACACACATGAAAAGATAAAATTAAATTAATCAGAAAAGCAATGTCTTCTAACCAATTCCCGTGAAGTTTCTTCAAAGTAACAAAATTCTTTGGATTAATCCAGATATCAAAAGTAGGCTTTGGTCCCAGCTGTGGTCCTTCAAGAACAATTGAACTGTACATCTGTGTAAATGGATTAGGATCACTTGGAAGTCGAAATTCCATACTGTAATGATCCCAAGGTGAAGTGAAGGTACGGAGATATTGAACAGTCCGTTCCACACATTGAGAGGATCGAACCACAGTTTTCTTCTGACACCTGCCTTCCTTAATTTCCCAATCTGCAAAAGGTTGAAATAATTCATATTGGGGAAAAGAATCAGTAGCATGATAATGTTCATCTACCCTTTGGAGAAAGGCGACGTCCAGTTCTTCAAAAAGATCAGGAATACGGAGGGAGAGGAGGAACCGCTGAACTTTTTCAGTCATATTTATTTATGCTAAATCAAGCATCTTAGCAGAACTATATACAGAAAGAGCAAAATCAACTACACCAATGATTTGGTAATATTTCAGAGTTTTCAAAACATAAATGGCTTTGTCGGAGTAAGCTTTTGTCCAGAAATCATCTAAGGTCTTAAAATAAACTTTAACCTTCAGATTAGGAAGAGGGAAAACTTTAACCAAGTCTTCGTCTAATCCTAAAAATAGACCAACATTTTTAGCCTGCCATGCCTGGCAGTTCTGGATCCATTGATTACGGCGAAGTCTAAAACCGACAAGCTTTTTGATCTCATCAGTGAGATCACTGGCCATCTGCTGTAAAATTCTCCATCTCTTGACAAAAGTAATGAGGGAATCTTCTTCTGGGAGTTCGAAGATATTGGTGATGGAAATCATACCATGAGCCTTATTCATCTCCCTGGTTAAGGCATCAGCCAAGAAATTAGAATTACCAGGAATCCATTCAACATCAAAATCATACATTTGGAACCACATCTGCCATGCTAACAATCTTCCTCTAGCTAACTGTTTATCTATTTTAGCATTTAGGAAATATTTGAAATTCATGGAATCAGTTCTAATCAAAAATTTAGCAGGAGCCAAATAAATCTCAAACTTTTGGATTCCATTGAAGATTGCTAAGGTTTCCTTTTCGGCAGGGAAATATCCTTTCTGATGTTTGCTAAATTCACCTGATGAATAAGCACAGAGGACTTCTTCTGTTTTGTTTTCCACCAATATTCTTTCTAGCAGAGTTGCTGACCAAAAGTTATCTGAAGCATCAGTTTGTAGAATTAAGAATCCATTACCTGGGGGCTTCAAAGCCGGTAACTTTTGACATTCTACCTTTAACCGTTGAACTGCTGTAGTTGCTTCAGAGGACCAGCCACCATTGAGAAACTAACGAATTGGGGCTGTCTTTTCAGATAAATCAGGAATATACTTATCTACATAATTGAGAATTCCTAAAAATCTTTGAATCATCTGTTTATCAGTTAGATGATCAGGAAATTCAGATAATTTGATGAGAGCATGAGGTTGCATCTGAATTTTTCCTTGATTAACTTGAATTCCAAGGAACTCTACCTGTTCTTGAAAGAGAACCATTTTCTTCTCGGATAGGACTAAACCATGAGCTTTGGCTTCTTCAAGAAATATCTGTAAATGCTTTAAATGAGATTCTAAATCAGGACTATGTACAAGAATATCGTCTATATACACAACAATGAAATCATATTGATTGAAAATATGATCCATTCTTTTTTGGAAGAAAGCAGGAGCATTCTTCAAGCCGAATGGAACAACTTTCCATTGAAAGAAACCAACAGGACAAGTGAAAGCTGTTTTATGCCGATCTTCTTCTGCAATCTGAATCTGATAATAGCCAGATTTGAGATCAAACTTACTGAAGATTTTACTACCATGAATCTTCTGCATGATAGTTTCTTGCTGAGGCATTGGATAATTAAAGCTCTTTGTAATGGCATTTAAAGGCTTATAATTAATCACCATTCTATCTTTACCTCTAACAATTTCAGAATGATTTCTGACTAAGAATGCAGAACAGGAATAGTGAGATTCACTTCTTTCAATTAACTGAAGATCGAGTAGTTCTTGAATTTGCTTTCTCATTTCTTTTTCTTCTGCAGGAGTACAGGGTATCAATTTACCAGTGACTCCATTTTCATGCATGGTAATAATCTCTTGTTTTGGACTTGCAGTAGTCCAGAATGCCTGTGGATTATTAGAACAACATTTCAATAGCTGTTCATAAATATTAGTTTGCTGAGTGGACCAATTAGGATCTCTGTTTACCTTAAGAATTGATTGTGCTTTAGCCTCATAGATATTTAAAACTTCTTGCCAATCATGAGACTGTTTCTTTGATTTCTTTGAATCAACTTTCTTTTGACTCTGCATTTTTCGGGCTTCAGAATTAGCCATAGATAACCGAGGAACAGCGATTGCCTTTTTCTTGACATTGAAGATAATTTTATCTTCACTGATAGTAACAGGCAATACAGAATTAATAAATGGCATTCCAAGGAATAGGCTTGCAGAATTATCATAATGTTGTACTGCAGAGATCTTGATGATAACCCCCCCAAGTTTTAAAGAAATATTATCCACATAATGGGTGAGATTGACGGATCCACCAATGGTTTCAGAGACCAGAATATTTTGAAGTGGTTTCCATAATCCTTTGAAGAGAGAAGGACGAGCAAGATTATTGGAACCACCGGTGTCAATGAAAGCATCAACACTAATCCATTCACCTCTGACGTGAACTTCGACAGGAATATACAAAAGGTTACTGGTTTTGACCAGCTTTTTCAGAAAATTATTTTCTTCAGACAAGAGAGTAGTATTTACAGGGAGTGACGAGGACTGAGAGACTACTTTGGGATAAGGACACAAAGAATTCACAAGTGGTTGTGGGAGAAATGAATTAAAACGGGGCTGTGAATTAGAAGTGTCGGTAGAAAGAATAGTATCAGTCTCTGAAATATCAGAAGAGGATTCTTCAAGATATTCATCAGTATCGGACTCATCACTGTAATGATGTTCCTCTTCCCAATCAGGCTCATCTTGAGTGGAAGGTAGAACATTCATTTTTTGACTATATTCTTCAGTCAGATCAGGTTCTGAATCAGAAGCATCTGTTAGGATATATACATCAGAAACTTCATCATTAGACTCAACAATAGACCAATCATCTGCAAAGTCTTCAAGTTCGAAACAAGCTTTTAATTTACCAGAAATACTTTTAGGACATTTTCTTGCAAAGTGTCCTTCTTGTTTGCAAATGAAACATCTATCTTTATCATCTCTCCTAGGCTGTCTCCTTTTCTTGACGTATCTAAACTTACGAAAAGGTTTTCTGGGATTTGCAACCCTCTTGGGTCTGTATTT
The DNA here is from genome assembly GCA_000404065.3 of Pinus taeda. Lineage (NCBI taxonomy): Eukaryota > Viridiplantae > Streptophyta > Pinopsida > Pinales > Pinaceae > Pinus > Pinus taeda. Next base: position 6,867 of record APFE031568540.1, read on the forward strand.
ACCATACCTTTTTGACTTTGATCTTCTTTTCTTAAAAGGAGTCCATGGTAATACATCTCGACAAACATTCAAGTTAGGAGTTACTGTATGAACTTGTTTTTGCCAACACAAATATTTGACTTTTTCTTTAGCTCGAAAGAGGAGATCTATCCAATAGATCTGATCAATCTTCTTACCTTGATGTTCAAGATCTTGAGAGATCATATCTCCAAGATTTCCTGGGAGTTTAGACAAGAAAGTAACCTTCTGAGTATAATCATTATTAAGCTTTGCTTTAAATACTTTTTCCATATACTCAGATCCAAACTGATCTAGATCTTTAAGATCTTTTAATTCCATTCTAGTAAGATCAGTAATAATTTGTCTATACTCATCTGTAGGCTCTGGAACAAATTGAGTTAACAGTAAAACTTCTAAAGTTGCTAATCCTGATAAAGCAACATTTTGTCTTTCTTCTGGAGTTGCAGAAAACCACCAATCCCAAACAATACCAGCCATTCTTTTCTCAGCAAGTAAGAATATAGAAAAATTATCAAATTTTGAAACTACTTGCATTTGATAGAGAGCACCAATCCAGACTCTAATAGATTCGCCCGGATTTTTAGATCTATCTAGATCTAACACATATCCTGACATGTTTGTTGAAAACAAATCTTCTTCTAGTCGTGGATACTTAGGCTCTGTTTGTCTATTGGCTTTTTGCAGAGATGGTTTTATAAAGGAAGGAAACAATGTAGCAGCATTTTCAAAAGTTGCCAATTCGGTTTTGTTGCGGAATGAAGGAATAGCCTTTGACTGAGTTCTGACAAAACTAACTTGACTATTACTTGATTCAGCTTTTTCTTCTTTGTCTTCAACTTCTTCTTCTTGAGAATCTGTTGTTTCCCATCTAGCAGGAATTTCCATTGTTCTAGAGAACCGAGGAGGCATAGATTCTCTTTTCTTCTTAGCTCTTCTTCTTTTCTCTTTTTCCTCTCGACGCTGCTGTTCAGCGGATTGTTCATCATGTAAGAGCTTAAGATTAGCTAATATATGTTCAGACTGACAACCCAAATCATCTAACACTTCTTCTGCATGTGCAGTCCAAGTGGTTAAATAATTGCCGAGCTGATAGACTTGATCTAACTCATTTGGATTCTGTGCATTATGCTCTATAAGAGGAGCACAATCAGCTCTAGTCATTGGTTGTCTAGAAGAGGAAGAGGTTGTACAGAATTTAGTACGGGATGGCCATTTACCACCTTTGACAAATCTTCTATTTGCATACTGCCACTCTTCAACTGGATGAAACTGACCAATACGATGCATTTTTTGTACAATAGGAAGGAAAGGCTTAGAGCCGGGTATATACAATTCTTGTGGAGATAATACAGGTTCGGTTTGATTCTGACCGACTTCTTGAAACATAGGAATACTATTACTGCTCGATGCAATATCAGAAGGAGAAATCGGATAAACAAATTTCTTTTGCCTGGCTATAGGGCGAGGTACCTGTGGCTTAGGAGGAATCAACTTAACTTGGCCATTATCTATGGTAACTCGTTTTGTTTTTAACTCAGGCTTCTTTGTGTCATTGATGGCTTTATACTGAAAGTACCAATTGTCGGGTAATTCAGCCGGGTCATATAGAACACCTTCTACTTGAGCGTTAGTTAAACCAACTGTAACACAGTCTTTCAAAACTGGTTGTTTCAGCTTTGGATGAGCTGTATTAGTTAACTGAAAGGATGCTTGCCCAATGATAGAAAGATATTCACTTTCTTCTGCCATTTGTAACCCTTGAACCCCAGATAATAATTTCCAACAATCTTTAAGATGTGCATCGGTTAAACTGATTGCATAGTCGGGGTATATGGTGCCATACTGACATCCTGTGGAAAGATTTCCCATAATAGTACCAATCCTAGCATGGTCATAGGTTTGGTGACGTGTGTCAAACAATTCAGCAATACATGGAGTATTTATTCCATGACGGAACAAAGGAGCAAGACCTATTCTTATCCCCCCAAAATGAAGATAAAAATATTTGCCATCTTTAGCATATTGACGAAACTGTTTGATTTCATCATCAAAAAATAAATTCAAGGCTAGAATTTGGAAAGACGGACCAGAAATCTTTATAGTGATTTCAACTTCTTTCAGAAAATTTTTCTTTTTGAGAATGAAAGTAATAGGTAATTTGTAAATCTCAGTAGAGTGTAATTCAGGAGGAGTCCACTTAGAAGGGTCTTCTACTACCTCATGTTTTTCATTTTCAGACTCAGGGACTTCAGACTCTACAGACCGAGATGAGACTTCATTGATTACTTTACGTTCAACAGTAGTAAATGATCGCAAGAATTTGGCCATCGGGAATCTAAACCAGAGATTGACTTCAGAAAGCTTTTATCTAATTTACACGCCGAAGCAGTGTAATTCGAAGGCTACCTGGCTTTCTGGAGGCTCTGTCTAAAGATTCGGGATTATCACAAGACTAGAACGAGGCTTAAGGGCTCAAGAACAGAACTAGGCTCTGATACCATAATTTAGGGTAGCTCTGAGATGCTCTGATACCATAAACGAGGAATGCCTAATAAAAAGGGGTAGCTCTGATACCAAAGAATGGAACAACAACGAAAATACTACTCTGAAGACTGATAATGATGATGGACTACTGTAACTTACTTGGACAACGAGGAATGCCTAATAATAAGGGGTAGCTCTGATACCAAAGAATGGAACAAAAACGAAAATACTGCTCTGAAGACTGATAATGATGATGGACTACTGTAACTTACTTGGACAACGAGGAATGCCTAATAATAAGGGGTAGCTCTGATACCAAAGAATGGAACAACAACGAAAATACTGCTCTGAAGACTGATAATGATGATGGACTACTGTAACTTACTTGGAAATACGAAGTGGACGCTGAAGCAAACTTTTCCTCACATCAACCAGAGAAATGCGTAACCAGCGCGACTCCTTAGCGCTTCTCAAACACGCCTTACAATCTCAAACTCAGATGATCTTGGAACAAACAGTCCTCAGACTGGCGACCCAGCAGGCTTCAATATTATAGCAAGTAAAAATTACACACCATATAAATCTCAAGTCAAGAGCAAGCTTGAACTCTGAGAGCACACAAAACACTCGAACACTCACACTGGTACTCAAACTCACAATGGCACACAAACTCACGATGCCAAACCTATACTAGCCTATCTCTATTTATACAAGAAAAGAGTATCTTTGAGGGTCCTTGCCTGACATCGATTGGTCATGGCAGTGTCTACTCAGATATACTCAAGTACAATAATGCAAAGTAATAATTACAAAAGATGCACGCGCATGAGCATCTTAAAAAGTAAAAGTATCACCATGTAGGGCTACGGTCGCTTTCGACATCTGATCCTGGATCAAATTCGGATGAGGATTTGTTGTCGTAGAACTGCTTTTCTAGAATATCTAGATACTTCTGTTCCCAATCAACAATATTGGCCTGAGCATCTTCATACGTGTCCACGAATAAAGTTTCTTTTTCCGTAGATGCTTCTTCTTTTTCTTTTCCTTTAATGCTGGCAATTTGAACAGTAGATTCCTTTCAGATAGGAGCTCGGGATGATTGTCCTGTATCAAATTTGATAGTATCTGTTGTGACATACATATTCTTTTTAGGAAACAGATACTCAGTGTCCTTTACTTTCCATCTGTTGATATATGCCATTGGATCAATTTCAATCCCAAGGAAGGGATCCGATCTTCGTGGCTTGATATCGGGTACATTTTGGACAGCTAATTCTATCCCATCAAGCATTTCCCATCTAAAGATCTGGAACATGGTAACAGTTCTTTCTATGCAATATTGCACCCAAATTTTGCAATACTGACTGAGATCAAATTGGTGTTGCCATCCTTTGGTAAAGACGACTGATGAACACACATGATAAGATAATACTAAATTAATCAGAAAAGAAATATCTTCTGACCAATTCCCATGAAGTATCTTCAAAGTAACAAAATTCTTTGTGTTAATCCAGATATCAAAAGTAGGCTTCGGTCCTTGCATCTGATCAAGAGTTCTGATCATGGATAATTTCTCTTGTAATGTCAATTTAGGAAATTCTTTAAGCCAATTAGAAATTTTTCTAATCTGATCTGGATTATTTACCAGCTGTGGTCCTTCAAGAACAACTGAACTGTACATCTGTGTAAATGGATTAGGATCACTTGGAAGTCGAAATTCCATACTGTAATGATCCCAAGGTGAAGTGAAGGTACGGAGATATTGAACAGTCCTTTCAACACACTGAGAGGATCGAACCACAGTTTTCTTCTGACACCTACCTTCTTTAATTTCCCAATTTGCAAAAGGTTGAAATAATTCATATTGGGGAAAAGAATCAGTAGCATGATAATGTTCATCTACCCTTTGGAGAAAGGCAGCGTCCAGTTCTTCAAAAAGATCAGGAATACGGAGGGAGAGGAGGAACCGCTGAACTTTTTCAGTCATATTTATTTCTGCTAAATCAAGCATCTTAGCAGAACTATATACAGAAAGAGCAAAATCAACTACACCAATGATTTGGTAATAGTTCAGAGTTTTCAAAACATAAATGGCTTTGTCGGAGTAAGCTTTTGTCCAGAAATCATCTAAGGTCTTAAAGTAAACTTTAACCTTCAGATTAGGAAGAGGGAAAACTTTAACCAAGTCTTCGTCTAATCCTAAAAATAGACCAACATTTTTAGCCTGCCATGCCTGGCAGTTCTGGATCCATTGATTACGGCGAAGTCTAAAACCGACAAGCTTTTTGATCTCATCAGTGAGATCACTGGCCATCTGCTGTAAAATTCTCCATCTCTTGACAAAAGTAATGAGGGAATCTTCTTCTGGGAGTTCGAAGATATTGGTGATGGAAATCATACCATGAGCCTTATTCATCTCCCTGGTTAAGGCATCAGCCAAGAAATTAGAATTACCAGGAATCCATTCAACATCAAAATCATACATTTGGAACCACATCTGCCATGCTAACAATCTTCCTCTAGCTAACTGTTTATCTATTTTAGCATTTAGGAAATATTTGAAATTCATGGAATCAGTTCTAATCAAAAATTTAGCAGGAGCCAAATAAATCTCAAACTTTTGGATTCCATTGAAGATTGCTAAGGTTTCCTTTTCGGCAGGGAAATATCCTTTCTGATGTTTGCTAAATTCACCTGATGAATAAGCACAGAGGACTTCTTCTGTTTTGTTTTCCACCAATATTCTTTCTAGCAGAGTTGCTGACCAAAAGTTATCTGAAGCATCAGTTTGTAGAATTAAGAATCCATTACCTGGGGGCTTCAAAGCCGGTAACTTTTGACATTCTACCTTTAACCGTTGAACTGCTGTAGTTGCTTCAGAGGACCAGCCACCATTGAGAAACTAACGAATTGGGGCTGTCTTTTCAGATAAATCAGGAATATACTTATCTACATAATTGAGAATTCCTAAAAATCTTTGAATCATCTGTTTATCAGTTAGATGATCAGGAAATTCAGATAATTTGATGAGAGCATGAGGTTGCATCTGAATTTTTCCTTGATTAACTTGAATTCCAAGGAACTCTACCTGTTCTTGAAAGAGAACCATTTTCTTCTCGGATAGGACTAAACCATGAGCTGTGGCTTCTTCAAGAAATATCTGTAAATGCTTTAAATGAGATTCTAAATCAGGACTATGTACAAGAATATCGTCTATATACACAACAATGAAATCATATTGACTGAAAATATGATCCATTCTTTTTTGGAAGAAAGCAGGAGCATTCTTCAAGCCGAATGGAACAACTTTCCATTGAAAGAAACCAACAGGACAAGTGAAAGCTGTTTTATGCCGATCTTCTTCTGCAATCTGAATCTGATAATAGCCAGATTTGAGATCAAACTCACTGAAGATTTTACTACCATGAATCTTCTGCATGATAGTTTCTTGCCGAGGCATTGGATAATTAAAGCTCTTTGTAATGGCATTTAAAGGCTTATAATTAATCACCATTCTATCTTTACCTCTAACAATTTCAGAATGATTTCTGACTAAGAATGCAGAACAGGAATAGTGAGATTCACTTCTTTCAATTAACTGAAGATCGAGTAGTTCTTGAATTTGCTTTCTCATTTCTTTTTCTTCTGCAGGAGTACAGGGTATCAATTTACCAGTGACTCCATTTTCATGCATGGTAATAATCTCTTGTTTTGGACTTGCAGTAGTCCAGAATGCCTGTTGATTATTAGAACAACATTTCAATAGCTGTTCATAAATATTAGTTTGCTGAGTGGACCAATTAGGATCTCTGTTTACCTTAAGAATTGATTGTGCTTTAGCCTCATAGATATTTAAAACTTCTTGCCAATCATGAGACTGTTTCTTTGATTTCTTTGAATCAACTTTCTTTTGACTCTGCATTTTTCGGGCTTCAGAATTAGCCATAGATAACCGAGGAACATCGATTGCCTTTTTCTTGACATTGAAGATAATTTTATCTTCACTGATAGTAACAGGCAATACAGAATTAATAAATGGCATTCCAAGGAATAGGCTTGCAGAATTATCATAATGTTGTACTGCAGAGATCTTGATGATAACCCCCCCAAGTTTTAAAGAAATATTATCCACATAATGGGTGAGATTGACGGATCCACCAATGGTTTCAGAGACCAGAATATTTTGAAGTGGTTTCCATAATCCTTTGAAGAGAGAAGGACGAGCAAGATTATTGGAACCACCGGTGTCAATGAAAGCATCAACACTAATCCATTCACCTCTGACGTGAACTTCGACAGGAATATACAAAAGGTTACTGGTTTTGACCAGCTTTTTCATAAAATTATTTTCTTCAGACAAGAGAGTAGTATTTACAGGGAGTGACGAGGACTGAGAGACTACTTTGGGATAAGGACACAAAGAATTCACAAGTGGTTGTGGGAGAAATGAATTAAAACGGGGCTGTGAATTAGAAGTGTCGGTAGAAAGAATAGTATCAGTCTCTGAAATATCAGAAGAGGATTCTTCAAGATATTCATCAGTATCGGACTCATCACTGTAATGATGTTCCTCTTCCCAATCAGGCTCATCTTGAGTGGAAGGTAGAACATTCATTTTTTGACTATATTCTTCAGTCAGATCAGGTTCTGAATCAGAAGCATCTGTTAGGATATATACATCAGAAACTTCATCATTAGACTCAACAATAGACCAATCATCTGCAAAGTCTTCAAGTTCGAAACAAGCTTTTAATTTACCAGAAATACTTTTAGGACATTTTCTTGCAAAGTGTCCTTCTTGTTTGCAAATGAAACATCTATCTTTATCATCTCTCCTAGGCTGTCTCCTTTTCTTGACGTATCTAAACTTACGAAAAGGTTTTCTGGGATTTGCAACCCTCTTGGGTCTGTATTTACCATACCTTTTTGACTTTGATCTTCTTTTCTTAAAAGGAGTCCATGGTAATACATCTCGACAAACATTCAAGTTAGGAGTTACTGTATGAACTTGTTTTTGCCAACACAGATATTTGACTTTTTCTTTAGCTCGAAAGAGGAGATCTATCCAATAGATCTGATCAATCTTCTTACCTTGATGTTCAAGATCTTGAGAGATCATATCTCCAAGATTTCCTGGGAGTTTAGACAAGAAAGTAACCTTCTGAGTATAATCATTATTAAGCTTTGCTTTAAATACTTTTGCCATATACTCAGATCCAAACTGCTCTAGATCTTTAAGATCTTTTAATTCCATTCTAGTAAGATCAGTAATAATTTGTCTATACTCATCTGTAGGCTCTGGAACAAATTGAGTTAACAGTAAAACTTCTAAAGTTGCTAATCCTGATAAAGCAACATTTTGTCTTTCTTCTGGAGTTGCAGAAAACCACCAATCCCAAACAATACCAGCCATTCTTTTCTCAGCAAGTAAGAATATAGAAAAATTATCAAATTTTGAAACTTGCATTTGATAGAGAGCACCAATCCAGACTCTAATAGATTCGCCCGGATTTTTAGATCTATCTAGATCTAACACATATCCTAACATGTTTGTTGAAAACAAATCTTCTTCTAGTCGTGGATACTTAGGCTCTGTTTGTCTATTGGCTTTTTGCAGAGATGGTTTTATAAAGGAAGGAAACAATGTAGCAGCATTTTCAAAAGTTGCCAATTCGGTTTTGTTGCGGAATGAAGGAATAGCCTTTGACTGAGTTCTGACAAAACTAACTTGACTATTACTTGATTCAGCTTTTTCTTCTTTGTCTTCAACTTCTTCTTCTTGAGAATCTGTTGTTTCCCATCTAGCAGGAATTTCCATTGTTCTAGAGAACCGAGGAGGCATAGATTCTCTTTTCTTCTTAGCTCTTCTTCTTTTCTCTTTTTCTTCTCAACGCTGCTGTTCAGTGGATTGTTCATCATGTAAGAGCTTAAGATTGGCTAATATATGTTCAGACTGACAACCCAAATCATCTAACACTTCTTCTGCATGTGCAGTCCAAGTGGTTAAATAATTGCCGAGCTGATAGACTTGATCTAACTCATTTGGATTCTGTGCATTATGCTCTATAAGAGGAGCACAATCAGCTCTAGTCATTGGCTGTCTAGAAGAGGAAGAGGTTGTACAGAATTTAGTACGGGATGGCCATTTACCACCTTTGACAAATCTTCTATTTGCATACTGCCACTCTTCAACTGGATGAAACTGACCAATACGATGCATTTTTTGTACAATAGGAAGGAAAGGCTTAGAGCCGTGTATATACAATTCTTGTGGAGATAATATAGGTTCGGTTTGATTCTGACCGACTTCTTGAAACATAGGAATACTATTACTGCTCGATGCAATATCAGAAGGAGAAATCGGATAAACAAATTTCTTTTGCCTGGATATAGGGCGAGGTACCTGTGGCTTAGGAGGAATCAACTTAACTTGGCCATTATCTATTGTAACTCGTTTTGTTTTTAACTCAGGCTTCTTTGTGTCATTGATGGCTTTATACTGAAAGTACCAATTGTCGGGTAATTCAGCCGGGTCATATAGAACACCTTCTACTTGAGCGTTAGTTAAACCAACTGTAACACAGTCTTTCAAAACTGGTTGTTTCAGCTTTGGATGAGCTGTATTAGTTAACTGAAAGGATGCTTGCCCAATGATAGAAAGATATTCACTTTCTTCTGCCATTTGTAACCCTTGAACCCCAGATAATAATTTCCAACAATCTTTAAGATGTGCATCGGTTAAACTGATTGCATAGTCAGGGTATATGGTGCCATACTGACATCCTGTGGAAAGATTTCCCATAATAGTACCAATCCTAGCATGGTCATAGGTATGGTGACGTGTGTCAAACAATTCAGCAATACATGGAGTATTTATTCCATGACGGAACAAAGGAGCAAGACCTATTCTTATCCCCCCAAAATGAAGATAAAAATATTTGCCATCTTTAGCATATTGACGAAACTGTTTGATTTCATCATCAGAAAATAAATTCAAGGCTAGAATTTGGACAGACAGACCAGAAATCTTTATAGTGATTTCAACTTCTTTCAGAAAATTTTTCTTTTTGAGAATGAAAGTAATAGGTAATTTGTAAATCTCAGTAGAGTGTAATTCAGGAGGAGTCCACTTAGAAGGGTCTTCTACTACCTCATGTTTTTCATTTTCAGACTCAGGGACTTCAGACTCTACAGACCGAGATGAGACTTCATTGATTACTTTACGTTCAACAGTAGTAAATGATCGCAAGAATTTGGCCATCGGGAATCTAAACCAGAGATTGACTTCAGAAAGCTTTTATCTAATTTACACGCCGAAGCAGTGTAATTCGAAGGCTACCTGGCTTTCTGGAGGCTCTGTCTAAAGATTCGGGATTATCACAAGACTAGAACGAGGCTTAAGGGCTCAAGAACAGAACTAGGCTCCGATACCATAAACGAAGAAGCTCTGATACCATAAACGAGGAATGCCTAATAATAAGGGGTAGCTCTGATACCAAAGAATGGAACAGTAGTCCATAACTTGCTTCAGCGTCCACTTCGTATTTCCAAGTAAGTTACAGTAGTCCATCATCATTATCAGTCTTCAGAGCAGTATTTTCGTTGTTGTATCAGAGCTACCCTAAATTATGGTATCAAAGCTTCTTCGTTTATGGTATCAGAGCCTAGTTCTGTTCTTGAGCCCTTAAGCCTCGTTCTATTCTTGTGATAATCCCGAATCTTTAGACAGAGCCTCCAGAAAGCCAGGTAGCCTTCGAATTACACTGCTTCGGTGTGTAAATTAGATAAAAGCTTTCTGAAGTCAATCTCTGGTTTAGATTCCCGATGGCCAAATTCTTGCGATCATTTACTACTGTTGAACGTAAAGTAATCAATGAAGTCTCATCTCGGTCTGTAGAGTCTGAACTCCCTTAGCCTGAAAATGAAAAACATGAGGTAGTAGAAGACCCTTCTAAGTGGACTCCTCCTGAATTACACTCTACTGAGATTTACAAATTACCTATTACTTTCATTCTCAAAAAGAAAAATTTTCTGAAAGAAGTTGAAATCACTATAAAGATTTCTGGTCCGTCTGTCCAAATTCTAGCCTTGAATTTATTTTCGGTAGATGAAATCAAACAGTTTCGTCAATATGCTAAAGATGGCAAATATTTTTATCTTCATTTTGGGGGGATAAGAATAGGTCTTGCTCCTTTGTTCCGTCATGGAATAAATACTCCATGTATTGCTGAATTGTTTGACACACGTCACCAAACCTATGACCATGCTAGGATTAGTACTATTATGGGAAATCTTTCCACAGGATGTCAGTATGGCACCATATACCACGACTATGCAATCAGTTTAACCGATGCACATCTTAAAGATTGTTGGAAATTATTATCTGGGGTTCAAGGGTTACAAATGGCAGAAGAAAGTGAATATCTTTCTATCATTGGGCAAGCATCCTTTCAGTTAACTAATACAGCTCATCCAAAGCTGAAACAACCAGTTTTGAAAGACTGTGTTACAGTTGGTTTAACTAACGCTCAAGTAGAAGGTGTTCTATATGACCCGGCTGAATTACCCGACAATTGGTACTTTCAGTATAAAGCCATCAATGACACAAAGAAGCCTGAGTTAAAAACAAAACGAGTTACCATAGATAATGGCCAAGTTAAGTTGATTCCTCCTAAGCCACAGGTACCTCGCCCTATAGCCAGGCAAAAGAAATTTGTTTATCCGATTTCTCCTTCTGATATTGCATCGAGCAGTAATAGTATTCCTATGTTTCAAGAAGTCGGTCAGAATCAAACCGAACCTGTATTATCTCCACAAGAATTGTATATACCCGGCTCTAAGCCTTTCCTTCCTATTGTACAAAAAATGCATCGTATTGGTCAGTTTCATCCAGTTGAAGAGTGGCAGTATGCAAATAGAAGATTTGTCAAAGGTGGTAAATGGCCATCCCGTACTAAATTCTGTACAACCTCTTCCTCTTCTAGACAGCCAATGACTAGAGCTGATTGTGCTCCTCTTATAGAGCATAATGCACAGAATCCAAATGAGTTAGATCAAGTCTATCAGCTCGGCAATTATTTAACCACTTGGACTGCACATGCAGAAGAAGTGTTAGATGATTTGGGTTGTCAGTCTGAACATATATTAGCCAATCTTAAGCTCTTACATGATGAACAATCCACTGAACAGCAGCGTTGAGAAGAAAAAGAGAAAAGAAGAAGAGCTAAGAAGAAAAGAGAATCTATGCCTCCTCGGTTCTCTAGAACAATGGAAATTCCTGCTAGATGGGAAACAACAGATTCTCAAGAAGAAGAAGTTGAAGACAAAGAAGAAAAAGCTGAATCAAGTAATAGTCAAGTTAGTTTTGTCAGAACTCAGTCAAAGGCTATTCCTTCATTCCGCAACAAAACCGAATTGGCAACTTTTGAAAATGCTGCTACATTGTTTCCTTCCTTTATAAAACCATCTCTGCAAAAAGCCAATAGACAAACAGAGCCTAAGTATCCACGACTAGAAGAAGATTTGTTTTCAACAAACATGTTAGGATATGTGTTAGATCTAGATAGATCTAAAAATCCGGGCGAATCTATTAGAGTCTGGATTGGTGCTCTCTATCAAATGCAAGTTTCAAAATTTGATAATTTTTCTATATTCTTACTTGCTGAGAAAAGAATGGCTGGTATTGTTTGGGATTGGTGGTTTTCTGCAACTCCAGAAGAAAGACAAAATGTTGCTTTATCAGGATTAGCAACTTTAGAAGTTTTACTGTTAACTCAATTTGTTCCAGAGCCTACAGATGAGTATAGACAAATTATTACTGATCTTACTAGAATGGAATTAAAAGATCTTAAAGATCTAGAGCAGTTTGGATCTGAGTATATGGCAAAAGTATTTAAAGCAAAGCTTAATAATGATTATACTCAGAAGGTTACTTTCTTGTCTAAACTCCCAGGAAATCTTGGAGATATGATCTCTCAAGATCTTGAACATCAAGGTAAGAAGATTGATCAGATCTATTGGATAGATCTCCTCTTTCGAGCTAAAGAAAAAGTCAAATATCTGTGTTGGCAAAAACAAGTTCATACAGTAACTCCTAACTTGAATGTTTGTCGAGATGTATTACCATGGACTCCTTTTAAGAAAAAGAAGATCAAAGTCAAAAAGGTATGGTAAATACAGACCCAAGAGGGTTGCAAATCCCAGAAAACCTTTTCGTAAGTTTAGATACGTCAAGAAAAGGAGACAGCCTAGGAGAGATGATAAAGATAGATGTTTCATTTGCAAACAAGAAGGACACTTTGCAAGAAAATGTCCTAAAAGTATTTCTGGTAAATTAAAAGCTTGTTTCGAACTTGAAGACTTTGCAGATGATTGGTCTATTGTTGAGTCTAATGATGAAGTTTCTGATGTATATATCCTAACAGATGCTTCTGATTCAGAACCTGATCTGACTGAAGAATATAGTCAAAAAATGAATGTTCTACCTTCCACTCAAGATGAGCCTGATTGGGAAGAGGAACATCATTACAGTGATGAGTCCGATACTGATGAATATCTTGAAGAATCCTCTTCTGATATTTCAGAGACTGATACTACTCTTTCTACTGACACTTCTAATTCACAGCCCCGTTTTAATTCATTGCTCCCACAACCACTTGTGAATTCTTTGTGTCCTTATCCCAAAGTAGTCTCTCAGTCCTCGTCACTCCCTGTAAATACTACTCTCTTGTCTGAAGAAAATAATTTTCTGAAAAAGCTGGTCAAAACCAGTAACCTTTTGTATATTCCTGTCGAAGTTCACGTCAGAGGTGAATGGATTAGTGTTTATGCTTTCATTGACACCGGTGGTTCCAATAATCTTGCTCGTCCTTCTCTCTTCAAAGGATTATGGAAACCACTTCAAAATATTCTGGTCTCTGAAACCATTGGTGGATCCGTCAATCTCACCCATTATGTTGATAATATTTCTTTAAAACTTGGGGGGGTTATCATCAAGATCTCTGCAGTACAACATTATGATAATTCCGCAAGCCTATTCCTTGGAATGCCATTTATTAATTCTGTATTGCCTGTTACTATCAGTGAAGATAAAATTATCTTCAATGTCAAGAAAAAGGCAATCGATGTTCCTCGGTTATCTATGGCTAATTCTGAAGCCCGAAAAATGCAGAGTCAAAAGAAAGTTGATCCAAAGAAATCAAAGAAACAGTCTCATGATTGGCAAGAAGTTTTAAATATCTATGAGGCTAAAGCACAATCAATTCTTAAGGTAAACAGAGATCCTAATTGGTCCACTCAGCAAACTAATATTTATGAACAGCTATTGAAATGTTGTTCTAATAATCCAGAGGCATTCTGGACTACTGCAAGTCCAAAACAAGAGATTATTACCATGCATGAAAATGGCGTCACTGGTAAATTGATACCCTGTACTCCTGCAGAAGAAAAAGAAATGAGAAAGCAAATTCAAGAACTACTCGATCTTCAGTTAATTGAAAGAAGTGAATCTCACTATTCCTGTTCTGCATTCTTAGTCAGAAATCATTCTGAAATTGTTAGAGGTAAAGATAGAATGGTGATTAATTATAAGCCTTTAAATGCCATTACAAAGAGCTTTAATTATCCAATGCCTCGGCAAGAAACTATCATGCAGAAGATTCATGGTAGTAAAATCTTCAGTAAGTTTGATCTCAAATCTGGCTATTATCAGATTCAGATTGCAGAAGAAGATCGGCATAAAACAGCTTTCACTTGTCCTGTTGGTTTCTTTCAATGGAAAGTTGTTCCATTCGGCTTGAAGAATGCTCCTGCTTTCTTCCAAAGAAGAATGGATCATATTTTCAGTCAATATGATTTCATTGTTGTGTATATAGACGATATTCTTGTACATAGTCCTGATTTAGAATCTCATTTAAAGCATTTACAGATATTTCTTGAAGAAGCCAAAGCTCATGGTTTAGTCCTATCCGAGAAGAAAATGGTTCTCTTTCAAGAACAGGTAGAGTTCCTTGGAATTCAAGTTAATCAAGGAAAAATTCAGATGCAACCTCATGCTCTCATCAAATTATCTGAATTTCCTAATCATCTAACTGATAAACAGATGATTCAAAGATTTTTAGGAATTCTCAATTATGTACATAACTATATTCCTGATTTATCTGAAAAGACAGCCCCAATTCGTCAGTTTCTCAATGGTGGCTGGTCCTCCGAAGCAACTACAGCAGTTCAACGGTTAAAGGTAGAATGTCAAAAGTTACCGGCTTTGAAGCCCCCAGGTAATGGATTCTTAATTCTACAAACTGATGCTTCAGATAACTTTTGGTCAGCAACTCTGCTAGAAAGAATATTGGTGGAAAACAAAACAGAAGAAGTCCTCTGTGCTTATTCATCAGGTGAATTTAGCAAACATCAGAAAGGATATTTCCCTGCCGAAAAGGAAACCTTAGCAATCTTCAATGGAATCCAAAAGTTTGAGATTTATTTGGCTCCTGCTAAATTTTTGATTAGAACTGATTCCATGAATTTCAAATATTTCCTAAATGCTAAAATAGATAAACAGTTAGCTAGAGGAAGATTGTTAGCATGGCAGATGTGGTTCCAAATGTATGATTTTGATGTTGAATGGATTCCTGGTAATTCTAATTTCTTGGCTGATGCCTTAAATAGGGAGATGAATAAGGCTCATGGTATGATTTCCATCACCAATATCTTCGAACTCCCAGAAGAAGATTCCCTCATTACTTTTGTCAAGAGATGGAGAATTTTACAGCAGATGGCCAGTGATCTCACTGATGAGATCAAAAAGCTTGTCGGTTTTAGACTTCGCCATAATCAATGGATCCAGAACTGCCAGGCATGGCAGGCTAAAAATGTTGGTCTATTTTTAGGATTAGACGAAGACTTGGTTAAAGTTTTCCCTCTTCCTAATCTGAAGGTTAAAGTTTATTTTAAGACCTTAGATGATTTCTGGACAAAAGCCTATACCGATAAAGCTATTTCTGTTCTGAAAACTCTGAACTATTACCAAATCATTGGTGTAGTTGATTTTGCTCTTTCTGTATATAGTTCTGCTAAGATGCTTGATTTAGCAGAAATAAATATGACTGAAAAAGTTCAGCGGTTCCTCCTCTCCCTCCGCATTCCTGATCTTTTTGAAGAACTGGACGTCGCCTTTCTCCAAAGGGTAGATGAACATTATCATGCTACTGATTCTTTTCCCCAATATGAATTATTTCAACCTTAAAATAAACTTTAACCTTCAGATTAGGAAGAGGGAAAACTTTAACCAAGTCTTCGTCTAATCCTAAAAATAGGCCAACATTTTTAGCCTGCCATGCCTGGAAGTTCTGGATCCATTGATTACGGCGAAGTCTAAAACCGACAAGCTTTTTGATCTCATCAGTGAGATCACTGGCCATCTGCTGTAAAATTCTCCATCTCTTGACAAAAGTAATGAGGGAATCTTCTTCTGGGAGTTCGAAGATATTGGTGATGGAAATCATACCATGAGCCTTATTCATCTCCCTGGTTAAGGCATCAGCCAACAAATTAGAATTACCAGGAATCCATTCAACATCAAAATCATACATTTGGAACCACATCTGCCATGTTAACAATCTTCCTCTAGCTAACTGTTTATCTATTTTAGCATTTAGGAAATATTTGAAATTCATGGAATCAGTTCTAATCAAAAATTTAGCAGGAGCCAAATAAATCTCAAACTTTTGGATTCCATTGAAGATTGCTAAGGTTTCCTTTTCGGCAGGGAAATATCCTTTCTGATGTTTGCTAAATTCACCTGATGAATAAGCACAGAGGACTTCTTTTGTTTTGTTTTCCACCAATATTCTTTCTAGCAGAGTTGCTGACCAAAAGTTATCTGAAGCATCAGTTTGTAGAATTAAGAATCCATTACCTGGGGGCTTCAAAGCCGGTAACTTTTGACATTCTACCTTTAACCGTTGAACTGCTGTAGTTGCTTCAGAGGACCATCCACCATTGAGAAACTGACGAATTAGGGCTGTCTTTTCAGATAAATCAGGAATATAGTTATGTACATAATTGAGAATTCCTAAAAATCTTTGAATCATCTGTTTATCAGTTAGATGATCAGGAAATTCAGATAATTTGATGAGAGCATGAGGTTGCATCTGAATTTTTCCTTGATTAACTTTAATTCCAAGGAACTCTACCTGTTCTTGAAAGAGAACCATTTTCTTCTCGGATAGGACTAAACCATGAGCTTTGGCTTCTTCAAGAAATATCTGTAAATGCTTTAAATGAGATTCTAAATCAGGACTATGTACAAGAATATCGTCTATATACACAACAATGAAATCATATTGACTGAAAATATGATCCATTCTTCTTTGGAAGAAAGCAGGAGCATTCTTCAAGCCGAATGGAACAACTTTCCATTGAAAGAAACCAACAGGACAAGTGAAAGCTGTTTTATGCCGATCTTCTTCTGCAATCTGAATCTGATAATAGCCAGATTTGAGATCAAACTTACTGAAGATTTTACTACCATGAATCTTCTCCATGATAGTTTCTTGCCGAGGCATTGGATAATTAAAGCTCTTTGTAATGGCATTTAAAGGCTTATAATTAATCACCATTCTATCTTTACCTCTAACAATTTTAGAATGATTTCTGACTAAGAATGCAGAACAGGAATAGTGAGATTCACTTCTTTCAATTAACTGAAGATCGAGTAGTTCTTGAATTTGCTTTCTCATTTCTTTTTCTTCTGCAGGAGTACAGGGTATCAATTTACCAGTGACTCCATTTTCATGCATGGTAATAATCTCTTGTTTTGGACTTGCAGTAGTCCAGAATGCCTGTGGATTATTAGAACAACATTTCAATAGTTGTTCATAAATATTAGTTTGCTGAGTGGACCAATTAGGATCTCTATTTACCTTAAGAATTGATTGTGCTTTAGCCTCATAGATATTTAAAACTTCTTGCCAATCATGAGACTGTTTCTTTGATTTCTTTGAATCAACTTTCTTTTGACTCTGCATTTTTCGGGCTTCAGAATTAGCCATAGATAACCGAGGAACAGCGATTGCCTTTTTCTTGACATTGAAGATAATTTTATCTTCACTGATAGTAACAGGCAATACAGAATTAATAAATGGCATTCCAAGGAATAGGCTTGCAGAATTATCATAATGTTGTACTGCAGAGATCTTGATGATAACCCCCCCAAGTTTTAAAGAAATATTATCAACATAATGGGTGAGATTGACGGATCCACCAATGGTTTCAGAGACCAGAATATTTTGAAGTGGTTTCCATAATCCTTTGAAGAGAGAAGGACGAGCAAGATTATTGGAACCACCGGTGTCAATGAAAGCATCAACACTAATCCATTCACCTCTGACGTGAACTTCGACAGGAATATACAAAAGGTTACTGGTTTTGACCAGCTTTTTCAGAAAATTATTTTCTTCAGACAAGACAGTAGTATTTACAGGGAGTGACGAGGACTGAGAGACTACTTTGGGATAAGGACACAAAGAATTCACAAGTGGTTGTGGGAGCAATGAATTAAAACGGGGCTGTGAATTAGAAGTGTCAGTAGAAAGAATAGTATCAGTCTCTGAAATATCAGAAGAGGATTCTTCAAGATATTCATCAGTATCGGACTCATCACTGTAATGATGTTCCTCTTCCCAATCAGGCTCATCTTGAGTGGAAGGTAGAACATTCATTTTTTGACTATATTCTTCAGTCAGATCAGGTTCTGAATCAGAAGCATCTGTTAGGATATATACATCAGAAACTTCATCATTAGACTCAACAATAGACCAATCATCTGCAAAGTCTTCAAGTTCGAAACAAGCTTTTAATTTACCAGAAATACTTTTAGGACATTTTCTTGCAAAGTGTCCTTCTTGTTTGCAAATGAAACATCTATCTTTATCATCTCTCCTAGGCTGTCTCCTTTTCTTGACGTATCTAAACTTACGAAAAGGTTTTCTGGGATTTGCAACCCTCTTGGGTCTGTATTTACCATACCTTTTTGACTTTGATCTTCTTTTCTTAAAAGGAGTCCATGGTAATACATCTCGACAAACATTCAAGTTAGGAGTTACTGTATGAACTTGTTTTTGCCAACACAGATATTTGACTTTTTCTTTAGCTCGAAAGAGGAGATCTATCCAATAGATCTGATCAATCTTCTTACCTTGATGTTCAAGATCTTGAGAGATCATATCTCCAAGATTTCCTGGGAGTTTAGACAAGAAAGTAACCTTCTGAGTATAATCATTATTAAGCTTTGCTTTAAATACTTTTGCCATATACTCAGATCCAAACTGATCTAGATCTTTAAGATCTTTTAATTCCATTCTAGTAAGATCAGTAATAATTTGTCTATACTCATCTGTAGGCTCTGGAACAAATTGAGTTAACAGTAAAACTTCTAAAGTTGCTAATCCTGATAAAGCAACATTTTGTCTTTCTTCTGG
Source organism: Pinus taeda (assembly GCA_000404065.3). Lineage (NCBI taxonomy): Eukaryota > Viridiplantae > Streptophyta > Pinopsida > Pinales > Pinaceae > Pinus > Pinus taeda. The sequence goes on from APFE031568540.1 coordinate 25,850, forward strand.
AGTTGCAGAAAACCACCAATCCCAAACAATACCAGCCATTCTTTTCTCAGCAAGTAAGAATATAGAAAAATTATCAAATTTTGAAACTACTTGCATTTGATAGAGAGCACCAATCCAGACTCTAATAGATTCGCCCGGATTTTTAGATCTATCTAGATCTAACACATATCCTGACATGTTTGTTGAAAACAAATCTTCTTCTAGTCGTGGATACTTAGGCTCTGTCTGTCTATTGGCTTTTTGCAGAGATGGTTTTATAAAGGAAGGAAACAATGTAGCAGCATTTTCAAAAGTTGCCAATTCGGTTTTGTTGCGGAATGAAGGAATAGCCTTTGACTGAGTTCTGACAAAACTAACTTGACTATTACTTGATTCAGCTTTTTCTTCTTTGTCTTCAACTTCTTCTTCTTGAGAATCTGTTGTTTCCCATCTAGCAGGAATTTCCATTTTTCTAGAGAACCGAGGAGGCATAGATTCTCTTTTCTTCTTAGCTCTTCTTCTTTTCTCTTTTTCTTCTCGACGCTGCTGTTCAGCGGATTGTTCATCATGTAAGAGCTTAAGATTGGCTAATATCTGTTCAGACTGACAACCCAAATCATCTAACACTTCTTCTGCATGTGCAGTCCAAGTGGTTAAATAATTGCCGAGCTGATAGACTTGATCTAACTCATTTGGATTCTGTGCATTATGCTCTATAAGAGGAGCACAATCAGCTCGAGTCATTGGCTGTCTAGAAGAGGAAGAGGTTGTACAGAATTTAGTACGGGATGGCCATTTACCACCTTTGACAAATCTTCTATTTGCATACTGCCACTCTTCAACTGGATGAAACTGACCAATACGATGCATTTTTTGTACAATAGGAAGGAAAGGCTTAGAGCCGGGTATATACAATTCTTGTGGAGATAATACAGGTTCGGTTTGATTCTGACCGACTTCTTGAAACATAGGAATACTATTACTGCTCGATGCAATATCAGAAGGAGAAATCGGATAAACAAATTTCTTTTGCCTGGCTATAGGGCGAGGTACCTGTGGCTTAGGAGGAATCAACTTAACTTGGCCATTATCTATGGTAACTCGTTTTGTTTTTAACTCAGGCTTCTTTGTGTCATTGATGGCTTTATACTAAAAGTACCAATTGTCGGGTAATTCAGCCGGGTCATATAGAACACCTTCTACTTGAGCGTTAGTTAAACCAACTGTAACACAGTCTTTCAAAACTGGTTGTTTCAGCTTTGGATGAGCTGTATTAGTTAACTGAAAGGATGCTTTCCCAATGATAGAAAGATATTCACTTTCTTCTGCCATTTGTAACCCTTGAACCCCAGATAATAATTTCCAACAATCTTTAAGATGTGCATTGGTTAATCTGATTGCATAGTCGGGGTATATGGTGCCATACTGACATCCTATGGAATGATTTCCCATAATAGTACCAATCCTAGCATGGTCATAGGTTTGGTGACGTGTGTCAAACAATTCAGCAATACGTGGAGTATTTATTCCATGACGGAACAAAGGAGCAAGACCTATTTTTATCCCCCCAAAATGAAGATAAAAATATTTGCCATCTTTAGCATATTGACGAAACTGTTTGATTTCATCATCAGAAAATAAATTCAAGGCTAGAATTTGGACAGACGGACCAGAAATCTTTATAGTGATTTCAACTTCTTTCAGAAATTTTTTCTTTTTGAGAATGAAAGTAATAGGTAATTTGTAAATCTCAGTAGAGTGTAATTCAGGAGGAGTCCACTTAGAAGGGTCTTCTACTACCTCATGTTTTTCATTTTCAGACTCAGGGACTTCAGACTCTACAGACCGAGATGAGACTTCATTGATTACTTTACGTTCAACAGTAGTAAATGATCGCAAGAATTTGGCCATCGGGAATCTAAACCAGAGATTGACTTCAGAAAGCTTTTATCTAATTTACACGCCGAAGCAGTGTAATTCGAAGGCTACCTGGCTTTCTGGAGGCTCTGTCTAAAGATTCGGGATTATCACAAGACTAGAACGAGGCTTAAGGGCTCAAGAACAGAACTAGGCTCTGATACCATAAACGAAGAAGCTCTGATACCAATGAATATCTTGAAGAATCCTCTTCTGATATTTCAGAGACTGATACTATTCTTTCTACCGACACTTCTAATTCACAGCCCCGTTTTAATTCATTGCTCCCACAACCACTTGTGAATTCTTTGTGTCCTTATCCCAAAGTAGTCTCTCAGTCCTCGTCACTCCCTGTAAATACTACTCTCTTGTCTGAAGAAAATAATTTTCTGAAAAAGCTGGTCAAAACCAGTAACCTTTTGTATATTCCTGTCGAAGTTCACGTCAGAGGTGAATGGATTAGTGTTGATGCTTTCATTGACACCGGTGGTTCCAATAATCTTGCTCGTCCTTCTCTCTTCAAAGGATTATGGAAATCACTTCAAAATATTCTGGTCTCTGAAACCATTGGTGGATCCGTCAATCTCACCCATTATGTTGATAATATTTCTTTAAAACTTGGGGGGGTTATCATCAAGATCTCTGCAGTACAACATTATGATAATTCCGCAAGCCTATTCCTTGGAATGCCATTTATTAATTCTGTATTGCCTGTTACTATCAGTGAAGATAAAATTATCTTCAATGTCAAGAAAAAGGCAATCGTTGTTCCTCGGTTATCTATGGCTAATTCTGAAGCTCGAAAAATGCAGAGTCAAAAGAAAGTTGATCCAAAGAAATCAAAGAAACAGTCTCATGATTGGCAAGAAGTTTTAAATATCTATGAGGCTAAAGCACAATCAATTCTTAAGGTAAACAGAGATCCTAATTGGTCCACTCAGCAAACTAATATTTATGAACAGCTATTGAAATGTTGTTCTAATAATCCACAGGCATTCTGGACTACTGCAAGTCCAAAACAAGAGATTATTACCATGCATGAAAATGGAGTCACTGGTAAATTGATACCCTGTACTCCTGCAGAAGAAAAAGAAATGAGAAAGCAAATTCAAGAACTACTCGATCTTCAGTTAATTGAAAGAAGTGAATCTCACTATTCCTGTTCTGCATTCTTAGTCAGAAATCATTCTGAAATTGTTAGAGGTAAAGATAGAATGGTGATTAATTATAAGCCTTTAAATGCCATTACAAAGAGCTTTAATTATCCAATGCCTCGGCAAGAAACTATCATGGAGAAGATTCATGGTAGTAAAATCTTCAGTAAGTTTGATCTCAAATCTGGCTATTATCAGATTCAGATTGCAGAAGAAGATCGGCATAAAACAGCTTTCACTTGTCCTGTTGGTTTCTTTCAATGGAAAGTTGTTCCATTCGGCTTGAAGAATGCTCTTGCTTTCTTCCAAAGAAGAATGGATCATATTTTCAGTCAATATGATTTCATTGTTGTGTATATAGACGATATTCTTGTACATAGTCCTGATTTAGAATCTCATTTAAAGCATTTACAGATATTTCTTGAAGAAGCCAAACCTCATGGTTTAGTCCTATCCGAGAAGAAAATGGTTCTCTTTCAAGAACAGGTAGAGTTCCTTGGAATTCAATTTAATCAAGGAAAAATTCAGATGCAACCTCATGCTCTCATCAAATTATCTGAATTTCCTGATCATCTAACTGATAAACAGATGATTCAAAGATTTTTAGGAATTCTCAATTATGTACATAAGTATATTCCTGATTTATCTGAAAAGACAGCCCCAATTCGTCAGTTTCTCAATGGTGGCTGGTCCTCTGAAGCAACTACAGCAGTTCAACGGTTAAAGGTAGAATGTCAAAAGTTACCGGCTTTGAAGCCCCCAGGTAATGGATTCTTAATTCTACAAACTGATGCTTCAGATAACTTTTGGTCAGCAACTCTGCTAGAAAGAATATTGGTGGAAAACAAAACAGAAGAAGTCCTCTGTGCTTATTCATCAGGTGAATTTAGCAAACATCAAAAAGGATATTTCCCTGCCGAAAAGGAAACCTTAGCAATCTTCAATGGAATCCAAAAGTTTGAGATTTATTTGGCTCCTGCTAAATTTTTGATTAGAACTGATTCCATGAATTTCAAATATTTCCTAAATGCTAAAATAGATAAACAGTTAGCTAGAGGAAGATTGTTAGCATGGCAGATGTGGTTTCAAATGTATGATTTTGATATTGAATGGATTCCTGGTAATTCTAATTTCTTGGCTGATGCCTTAACCAGGGAGATGAATAAGGCTCATGGTATGATTTCCATCACCAATATCTTCGAACTCCCAGAAGAAGATTCCCTCATTACTTTTGTCAAGAGATGGAGAATTTTACAGCAGATGGCCAGTGATCTCACTGATGAGATCAAAAGGCTTGTCGGTTTTAGACTTCGCCGTAATCAATGGATCCAGAACTGCCAGGCATGGCAGGCTAAAAATGTTGGTCTATTTTTAGGATTAGACGAAGACTTGGTTAAAGTTTTCCCTCTTCCTAATCTGAAGGTTAAAGTTTATTTTAAGACCTTAGATGATTTCTGGACAAAAGCTTACTCCGACGAAGCCATTTATGTTTTGAAAACTCTGAACTATTACCAAATCATTGGTGTAGTTGATTTTGCTCTTTCTGTATATAGTTCTGCTAAGATGCTTGATTTAGCAGAAATAAATATGACTGAAAAAGTTCAACGGTTCCTCCTCTCCCTCCGTATTCTTGATATTTTCGAAGAACTGGACGCCGCCTTTCTCCAAAGGGTAGATGAACATTATCATGCTACTGATTCTTTTCCCCAATATGAATTATTTCAACCTTTTGCAGATTGGAAAATTAAAGAAGGCAGGTGTCAGAAGAAAATTGTGGTTCGGTTTGATTCTGACCGACTTCTTGAAACATAGGAATACTATTACTGCTCGATGCAATATCAGAAGGAGAAATCGGATAAACAAATTTCTTTTGCCTGGCTATAGGGCGAGGTACCTGTGGCTTAGGAGGAATCAACTTAACTTGGCCATTATCTATGGTAACTCGTTTTGTTTTTAACTCAGGCTTCTTTGTGTCATTGATGGCTTTATACTGAAAGTACCAATTGTCGGGTAATTCAGCCGGGTCATATAGAACACCTTCTACTTGAGCGTTAGTTAAACCAACTGTAACACAGTCTTTCAAAACTGGTTGTTTCAGCTTTGGATGAGTTGTATTAGTTAACTGAAAGGATGCTTGCCCAATGATAGAAAGATATTCACTTTCTTCTGCCATTTGTAACCCTTGAACCCCAGATAATAATTTCCAACAATCTTTAAGATGTGCATCGGTTAAACTGATTGCATAGTCAGGGTATATGGTGCCATACTGACATCCTGTGGAAAGATTTCCCATAATAGTACCAATCCTAGCATGGTCATAGGTTTGGTGATGTGTGTCACACAATTCAGCAATACATGGAGTATTTATTCCATGACGGAACAAAGGAGCAAGACCTATTCTTATCCCCCCAAAATGAAGATAAAAATATTTGCCATCTTTAGCATATTGACGAAACTGTTTGATTTCATCATCAGAAAATAAATTCAAGGCTAGAATTTGGACAGACGGACCAGAAATCTTTATAGTGATTTCAACTTCTTTCAGAAAATTTTTCTTTTTGAGAATGAAAGTAATAGGTAATTTGTAAATCTCAGTAGAGTGTAATTCAGGAGGAGTCCACTTAGAAGGGTCTTCTACTACCTCATGTTTTTCATTTTCAGACTCAGGGACTTCAGACTCTACAGACCGAGATGAGACTTCATTGATTACTTTACGTTCAACAGTAGTAAATGATCGCAAGAATTTGGCCATCGGGAATCTAAACCAGAGATTGACTTCAGAAAGCTTTTATCTAATTTACACGCCGAAGCAGTGTAATTCGAAGGCTACCTGGCTTTCTGGAGGCTCTGTCTAAAGATTCGGGATTATCACAAGACTAGAACGAGGCTTAAGGGCTCAAGAACAGAAGTAGGCTCTGATAATGATGGTGGATCCGTCAATCTCACCCATTATGTTGATAATATTTCTCATAAACGAGGAATGCCTAATAATAAGGGGTAGCTCTGATACAACAACGAAAATACTGTTCTGAAGACTGATAATGATGATGGACTACTGTAACTTACTTGGAAATACGAAGTGGACGCTGAAGCAAACTTTTCCTCACATCAACCAGAGAAATGCGTAACCAGCGCGACTCCTTAGCGCTTCTCAAACACGCCTTACAATCTCAAACTCAGATGATCTCGGAACAAACAGTCCTCAGACTAGCGGCCCAGCAGGCTTCAATATTATAGCAAGTAAAAATTACACACCATATAAATCTCAAGTCAAGAGCAAGCTTGAACTCTAAGAGCACACAAAACACTCGAACACTCACACTGGTACCCAAACTCACAATGGCACGCAAACTCACGATGCCAAACCTATACCAGCCTATCTCTATTTATACAAGAAAAGAGCATTTTTGAGGGTCCTTGCCTGACATCGATTGGTCATGGCGGTGTCTACTCAAAGATGCTTTCGTACAATAATGCAAGATAATAATTACAAAAGATGCACGCGCATGAGCATCTTAAAAAGTAAAAGTATCACCACGTAGGGCTATGGTCGCTTTCGACATCTGATCCTGGATCAAATTCGGATGAGGATTTGTTGTCGTAGAACTGCTTTTCTAGAATATCTAGATACTTCTGTTCCCAATCAACATTATTGGCCTGAGCATCTTCATACGTGTCCACAAATAAAGTTTCTTTTTCTGTAGATGCTTCTTCTTTTTCTTTTCCTTTAATGCTGGCAATTTGAACAGTAGATTCCTTTCGGATAGGAGCTCGGGATGATTGTCCTGTATCAAATTTGATAGTATCTGTTGTGACATACATATTCTTTTTAGGAAACAGATACTCAGTGTCCTTTACTTTCCATCTGTTGATATATGCCATTGGATCAATTTCAATCCCAAGGAAGGGATCCGATCTTCGTGGCTTGATATCGGGTACATTTTGGACAGCTAATTCTATCCCATCAAGCATTTCCCATCTAAAGATCTGGAACATGGTAACAGTTCTTTCTATGCAATATTGCACCCAAATTTTGCAATACTGACTGAGATCAAATTGGTGTTGCCATCCTTTGGTAAAGACGACTGATGAACACACATGATAAGATAATACTAAATTAATCAGAAAAGAAATATCTTCTGACCAATTCCCATGAAGTATCTTCAAAGTAACAAAATTCTTTGTGTTAATCCAGATATCAAAAGTAGGTTTCGGTCCTTGCATCTGATCAAGAGTTCTGATCATGGATAATTTCTCTTGTAATGTCAATTTAGGAAATTCTTTAAGCCAATTAGAAATTTTTCTAATCTGATCTGGATTATTTACCAGCTGTGGTCCTTCAAGAACAACTGAACTGTACATCTGTGTAAATGGATTAGGATCACTTGGAAGTCGAAATTCCATACTGTAATGATCCCAAGGTGAAGTGAAGGTACGGAGATATTGAACAGTCCGTTCCACACATTGAGAGGATCGAACCACAGTTTTCTTCTGACACCTGCCTTCTTTAATTTCCCAATCTGCAAAAGGTTGAAATAATTCATATTGGGGAAAAGAATCAGTAGCATGATAATGTTCATCTACCCTTTGGAGAAAGGCGGCGTCCAGTTCTTCAAAAAGATCAGGAATACGGAGGGAGAGGAGGAACCGCTGAACTTTTTCAGTCATATTTATTTCTGCTAAATCAAGCATCTTAGCAGAACTATATACAGAAAGAGCAAAATCAACTACACCAATGATTTGGTAATAGTTTAGAGTTTTCAAAACATAAATGGCTTTGTCGGAGTAAGCTTTTGTCCAGAAATCATCTAAGGTCTTAAAATAAACTTTAACCTTCAGATTAGGAAGAGGGAAAACTTTAACCAAGTCTTCGTCTAATCCTAAAAATAGACCAACATTTTTAGCCTGCCATGCCTGGAAGTTCTGGATCCATTGATTACGGCGAAGTCTAAAACCGACAAGCTTTTTGATCTCATCAGTGAGATCACTGGCCATCTGCTGTAAAATTCTCCATCTCTTGACAAAAGTAATGAGGGAATCTTCTTCTGGGAGTTCGAAGATATTGGTGATGGAAATCATACCATGAGCCTTATTCATCTCCCTGGTTAAGGCATCAGCCAAGAAATTAGAATTACCAGGAATCCATTCAACATCAAAATCATACATTTGGAACCACATCTGCCATGTTAACAATCTTCCTCTAGCTAACTGTTTATCTATTTTAGCATTTAGGAAATATTTGAAATTCATGGAATCAGTTCTAATCAAAAATTTAGCAGGAGCCAAATAAATCTCAAACTTTTGGATTCCATTGAAGATTGCTAAGGTTTCCTTTTCGGCAGGGAAATATCCTTTCTGATGTTTGCTAAATTCACCTGATGAATAAGCACAGAGGACTTCTTCTGTTTTGTTTTCCACCAATATTCTTTCTAGCAGAGTTGCTGACCAAAAGTTATCTGAAGCATCAGTTTGTAGAATTAAGAATCCATTACCTGGGGGCTTCAAAGCCGGTAACTTTTGACATTCTACCTTTAACCGTTGAACTGCTGTAGTTGCTTCAGAGGACCAGCCACCATTGAGAAACTGACGAATTGGGGCTGTCTTTTCAGATAAATCAGGAATATAGTTATGTACATAATTGAGAATTCCTAAAAATCTTTGAATCATCTGTTTATCAGTTAGATGATCAGGAAATTCAGATAATTTGATGAGAGCATGAGGTTGCATCTGAATTTTTCCTTGATTAACTTGAATTCCAAGGAACTCTACCTGTTCTTGAAAGAGAACCATTTTCTTCTCGGATAGGACTAAACCATGAGCTTTGGCTTCTTCAAGAAATATCTGTAAATGCTTTAAATGAGATTCTAAATCAGGACTATGTACAAGAATATCGTCTATATACACAACAATGAAATCATATTGACTGAAAATATGATCCATTCTTCTTTGGAAGAAAGCAGGAGCATTCTTCAAGCCGAATGGAACAACTTTCCATTGAAAGAAACCAACAGGACAAGTGAAAGCTGTTTTATGCCGATCTTCTTCTGCAATCTGAATCTGATAATAGCCAGATTTGAGATCAAACTTACTGAAGATTTTACTACCATGAATCTTCTGCATGATAGTTTCTTGCCGAGGCATTGGATAATTAAAGCTCTTTGTAATGGCATTTAAAGGCTTATAATTAATCACCATTCTATCTTTACCTCTAACAATTTCAGAATGATTTCTGACTAAGAATGCAGAACAGGAATAGTGAGATTCACTTCTTTCAATTAACTGAAGATCGAGTAGTTCTTGAATTTGCTTTCTCATTTCTTTTTCTTCTGCAGGAGTACAGGGTATCAATTTACCAGTGACTCCATTTTCATGCATGGTAATAATCTCTTGTTTTGGACTTGCAGTAGTCCAGAATGCCTGTGGATTATTAGAACAACATTTCAATAGCTGTTCATAAATATTAGTTTGCTGAGTGGACCAATTAGGATCTCTGTTTACCTTAAGAATTGATTGTGCTTTAGCCTCATAGATATTTAAAACTTCTTGCCAATCATGAGACTGTTTCTTTGATTTCTTTGAATCAACTTTCTTTTGACTCTGCATTTTTCGGGCTTCAGAATTAGCCATAGATAACCGAGGAACAGCGATTGCCTTTTTCTTGACATTGAAGATAATTTTATCTTCACTGATAGTAACATGCAATACAGAATTAATAAATGGCATTCCAAGGAATAGGCTTGCAGAATTATCATAATGTTGTACTGCAGAGATCTTGATGATAACCCCCCCAAGTTTTAAAGAAATATTATCAACATAATGGGTGAGATTGACGGATCCACCAATGGTTTCAGAGACCAGAATATTTTGAAGTGGTTTCCATAATCCTTTGAAGAGAGAAGGACGAGCAAGATTATTGGAAACACCGGTGTCAATGAAAGCATCAACACTAAGCCATTCACCTCTGACGTGAACTTCGACAGGAATATACAAAAGGTTACTGGTTTTGACCAGCTTTTTCAGAAAATTATTTTCTTCAGACAAGAGAGTAGTATGTTCAGGGAGTGACGAGGACTGAGCGACTACTTTGGGATAAGGACACAAAGAATTCACAAGTGGTTGTGGGAGCAATGAATTAAAACGGGGCTGTGAATTAGAAGTGTCGGTAGAAAGAATAGTATCAGTCTCTGAAATATCAGAAGAGGATTCTTCAAGATATTCATCAGTATCGGACTCATCACTGTAATGATGTTCCTCTTCCTAATCAGGCTCATCTTGAGTGGAAGGTAGAACATTCATTTTTTGACTATATTCTTCAGTCAGATCAGGTTCTGAATCAGAAGCATCTGTTAGGATATATACATCAGAAACTTCATCATTAAACTCAACAATAGACCAATCATCGGCAAAGTCTTCAAGTTCGAAACAAGCTTTTAATTTACCAAAAATACTTTTAGGACATTTTCTTGCAAAGTGTCCTTCTTGTTTGCAAATGAAACATCTATCTTTATCATCTCTCCTAGGCTGTCTCCTTTTCTTGACGTATCTAAACTTACGAAAAGGTTTTCTGGGATTTGCAACCCTCTTGGGTCTGTATTTACCATACCTTTTTGACTTTGATCTTCTTTTCTTAAAAGGAGTCCATGGTAATACATCTCGACAAACATTCAAGTTAGGAGTTACTGTATGAACTTGTTTTTGCCAACACAAATATTTGACTTTTTCTTTAGCTCGAAAGAGGAGATCTATCCAATAGATCTGATCAATCTTCTTACCTTGATGTTCAAGATCTTGAGAGATCATATCTCCAAGATTTCCTGGGAGTTTAGACAAGAAAGTAACCTTCTGAGTATAATCATTATTAAGCTTTTCTTTAAATACTTTTTCCATATACTCAGATCCAAACTGATCTAGATCTTTAAGATCTTTTAATTCCATTCTAGTAAGATCAGTAATAATTTGTCTATACTCATCTGTAGGCTCTGGAACAAATTGAGTTAACAGTAAAACTTCTAAAGTTGCTAATCCTGATAAAGCAACATCTTTTCTTTCTTCTAGAGTTGCAGAAAACCACCAATCCCAAACAATACCAGCCATTCTTTTCTCAGCAAGTAAGAATATAGAAAAATTATCAAATTTTGAAACTACTTGCATTTGATAGAGAGCACCAATCCAGACTCTAATAGATTCGCCCGGATTTTTAGATCTATCTAGATCTAACACATATCCTGACATGTTTGTTGAAAACAAATCTTCTTCTAGTCGTGGATACTTAGGCTCTGTCTGTCTATTGGCTTTTTGCAGAGATGGTTTTATAAAGGAAGGAAACAATGTAGCAGCATTTTCAAAAGTTGCCAATTCGGTTTTGTTGCGGAATGAAGGAATAGCCTTTGACTGAGTTCTGACAAAACTAACTTGACTATTACTTGATTCAGCTTTTTCTTCTTTGTCTTCAATTTCTTCTTCTTGAGAATCTGTTGTTTCCCATCTAGCAGGAATTTCCATTGTTCTAGAGAACCGAGGAGGCATAGATTCTCTTTTCTTCTTAGCTCTTCTTCGTTTCTCTTTTTCTTCTCGACGCTGCTGTTCAGCGGATTGTTCATCATGAAAGAGCTTCAGATTGGCTAATATCTGTTCAGACTGACAACCCAAATCATCTAACACTTTCCTCCTGAGGACTACTCACTTTAGAAAATCAATTTCTTGATCTCTCCTGGTGTGTTTTCCAAATGACCATCAAGCCGCTTCTTATATCTTCCCGTTGGACAACCAACAACCTAGATTAACTCCTAATCAAAGGGTCAAATTGTTTTAACTTGATCTCCGTCTTTTTCTAGAAGATTCACCCACAATTAGATTAATACCCATTAATATTTTAATTTTTCTTAAGTTTAGACTTAGGAACCCCATTAAAAATATTAATTATTTTAATGTAATCGTCTCTCGGTGGAATTTCCCAAAACGGGTTTTGGGTTCTTTGGAATGCATGTGCCCAAGCCTCCCTGCAAATTTTGAGGCTTAGAGTACATTCAATGCTACCTCAAATCAATACTCCCTCTTAGCAGGAATGTGCTCTTGCAATATACTATTGTTGCATACTGCCCTGACTCTAAAGCATCATCCTCTGTGTTGCTGATGTCTGACATGCTGTCCACCAACTACTGCGTTGCTGCTGTAACTGTACTGCTACCTTTGACACTGCCACTGCCAATGCTACATCAGTACTACAACTCCCTCTCAAATGTTGCATCTGCTATGCTGCTAGCACTGCCACTGCTAACACTGCATCTGTATTGCAATTCAGTTGCTGAGAGAAGCAATTTAAAAACATCCAAAATTAATAAACTAACTGTGTTCAGTATGATACCACATGAATGTTGGAACTGACTGTTGCTAGTCTCTTCGCTGACCCTCTGAATCTACTATGTTGTTGCTGACCTCTGCTCTGTGCCATCTGCACTACTGCCAACTCTGCTCTACACTAAGACTTTGGTGCTCCTAGCTATTGCAACTGTCTCCTCGACACTCCTCGACACCAGCCGACACTAGTCCATCCTCCTACTGCAAAACTGGGCTCCTGTAGCAAGGTATTGATCCAAGAGGTGGACTCCTCAAGGATCCTGCCCATCTGTAGCTTTATCGAACTACAACTCCAAATCAACCCACCTCCCTCCTGGAGGTATCTTCCTGGTTGCAACCTTAGGATCGTGCTTCTCATCCTTGTCCTTTTTCTTCAAAGGACACTGGGATGCATAGTGGCCCATCTCGCCAAATCTAAGACACTTCACCTTGAAGACGTCTTTCTTTCGTTTGTGTTGCACCTACTACTCCTTCGATGCAAGGGCCGTATTCTCCTCCTCCTCCTTGGGCTTTGACCCACTGCTGCTGCTGCTTCCGTCAAGTTTGACCTTGACCAGGTCTTTCCTCAACTCCTCTTGTTTTAGAGCTACCCACATCTCATCCCAATTAGGCAATGTTGCTCTGCCCAAGATACTCTAGACAAAGACTTGCCACTCATCTAAGATAGAATTGAGGGCCAGTCTCACTAACTTTCAATCCTGAGGTGTATGGCCTGCAACCGACAACTCATCACGATTCTCCTTCAGCTTCGTGAGGAATGGATCCACATGTTCTCCCTTCTACATCTGAGCAGATCTTAGCTTCTGCTCCAAGTACATCTTTCGCTACTCGGAAGATCCTTGATATAACATGGCCAAGGCATCCCACATCTCCTTAGTAGTTGCTTTGCTAGCAATGTGCCACACCACGTGGTCCTTGACTCCATCCAGTATCATGCTCTTGGCCTTTTCCATCTCTACCTTGTACTTTTTCAACGGATTTGCATCTGTAGGTTCAGGAACAACACTGTTGACATACGTCTGGAGGGCATGCTCATCTAGAAGGAAAGACATTCTAGCCTTCTAGATGACTTAGTTGGATGCTCCGTCCAACCTGTCCTGATCTGTCAAGCCACTAGTTGCCATTTCCTCCGAGAACTGTCAAACAACTCCCTCTTTCTCCCCACTACATAGCTCCTAGGCTAGCTAATGCACTCCCTGATGGAACTGGTAAGTTTGTTGCTCCTCTGCTACCCAGCAAATGAGAAATACTGATTTTGTCGGCAAGAAACCACTGAGGAAGTATTCCCTCACTATGTGATCTGCTTCCTTCTTCCAACGACTTTTCTACCCAGCACTCAGCTTGCAAAAAATTGCGTCCCTCTAGGTCTGCGCTAACGATCGGCGTGGCTACCTCTGCCTTGGCAAATTCTCGATTCAACCGTCTTACCCCTCTGTCGACTCACTCAGAGAGAGACACCGTCGAAAATATAGACCTCTTGGCTAGAACTATGCAATCCCTCAGGGGATTCGAACTGTTGCTTGCTGCAACAAGTTGGCCCTTGCTTCAGTGCTAGATTTGCTCTTCCTATTTCACATCAAACACTATGATACCATGTGAAAATTCATAAGTATAACAATCTTAGAAACTCTACTGTAACCAACTGAATCTACTTCACCTAGATTGTAATTACATTACAAACTTATTTCAGATTTCTTCTTGAAATATTGAAGTAAATTACTGAAGCAGCCTACACCAAATTAAATATGATTTTGAAACAGAGAAGCTAAGCAAGGAAATAGAAAGACATAGGAGATCGTTATTTTTGGACAAATGTCCTCAGAAAAACCCAATGCGGGAAAACCGATGCAACAACTCTGAGGGTTTATTATTATTAAGCAGTAGCAAATTCTCAATACATCTTTGAATACCTCACAGGGTTATTTAGTTACAGAGAGAAATACTAGCAGAAAGAATTGTGAGGTTAACTTACACTATCATTGGAAATCTTGGCTGATCCAACGCTAGACTGATTGCCCCCGACTTTTCTGGCTGCCTCTACGCCAACCCAGTGTCAAGCTCTCTAGGTACTGTGTCACTCCTCTGGATGGTTGATTTTTGCCTCTCAGTCTCACACCTCGACTTCTGACTTTTGAAACTTGAATTCCCTCTGCAAATTTCGAACTCCTCACTGGTTTCTGCGCTGCCTTTGCGTGGCTCTACATAAGCCCCTCTGGCTCAGCGCTGGCCACTGCTAGATTACTCACTGCCTCTCTCTGTTGATGATTCTCCGGCTGAGAAAATCACTCTCTCTTCAAAAGCTATCCCTGCCCCTCTACTGCAAGAAATCTCCTCAATTAAATTTTCCTCCTAAGAACTTCTCACTTTAAAAAATCGATTTCTTGATCTCTCTTGGTGTGTTCTGCAAATGACCTTCAAGCCCCTTCTTATATCTTCCTCTTGGACAACCAATGGCCTAGATTAACTCCTAATCAAAGGCTTAGATCATTTTGACTTGATCTCTATCTTTTTCTAGAAGATTCACCCACCATTAGATTAATAACCATTAATATTTTAATTTTCCTAAGTTTAGACTTAGGAACCCCATTAAAAATATTAATTAATTCTAATATAATTGTCTCTGGGTGGAATTTCCCAAAACGGTTTCTGGGTTCTTTGGAATGCATGTGACCAAGCCTCAAATTTTGCAGGGAGGCTTAGAGCACATCCGATGCTACCTCAAATCAACATTTATTTCTCAACAAGTGCTTTAAATTCAACAGATTTGGAGAATGTCTGGTCTTTCTTCTACATGAAGAAAATCCAACATTTACATGAGAAATCATCTACAAATATAACATAATACTTATGCTTGGCCATGGAGGTTGTCAAGAAGGGCCCACACACATCTGAGTGAATCCTTTCAAGGACTGCTTGCGCTCTATTGCACTTATCATGAAAGGTGGATTTGGTGTACTTCCCAAGTGTGCACCCTTTGCATGTATCTCATTGCTCTAGTGCACCCTTGGGAAGTCCTGTAAAAATTTGTTGCATGATCTTCAAGGCTCTGTGGTGCAAATGGCCAAGTCTCCTATGCCATAATTCACCGATGTCTCAACTCTACACCTTCTCTGCTTTCATGTTCAATGCTGCACATTCTTCTACATCCAATTTCTAGAGGTTCTTCACTCAAACTCTGATCCACTTCACTTGTCCCATGGTGATGTGTCTAAGGAAAGCCTTCCCTTTGCTAAATATCACATCGTAGCCACGATCTTCCAACATAGTAACTAAAACCAAATTCTTCTTCAGACCCAGAACATACATGACATTTTTTAATTTGGGAGGGGAGACAGACCCCATTTAAAAAGTAATTGTACCGATACCAGTCATGCTATACCTTCCATCATCTCCCATTTTGATGTGTATCTAGAGGTCCTTCTTGTCCAAGTCACTGAAAAATTCTTTGTTGCCCACCATATGGAATGAGGCTCCATTATCCAGATATCACACATTACCCATCATCGATGTCACCATGCATGCAATGAGGGTGAAATCCAACTCGAATTGTGAAGCTAGAGCTTCACTTTCCGCTCCTCCTAAGGGCTTCTTGCCAGCCTTCTTATGTGGACACTTCGTGGCATAGTGTCCCATCAGATGACAGTGAAAGCACTTGATTTTCGACAAGTCTTTTTTCTTGCCCGCTTGACCAGATTTTGCTTTGGATTGGGATTTATTTCCTTTCCAGCCAAGGCATAGTTTTCCTCATCCTCAACCTTGGATGAAGTCTCGTCTCTGTTGCCCCACTTGATTTCTTCCTGTACGATATCGGACCATAACCACTCCCAACTTGGTAGTTTGTCTCTACCATTTATGGAATCTTGATAACTATGCCATCTCTTGGGAAGGCCCAATAGAGCTAGAGCTACCAAATCTTCTTTAGGGATAGTCACTTCGACCCCACCAAGTTCATCACGACATTGTGTAAACTTGCTAAAGTACTGTGGAATTGATTCAGCCTTTTGCATTTTGATGTCCCGAAGCTTGTCCTTGAGTGCCAACTTCCTATGGTCACTATTGTTCTCAAACAAATTTGTCAGTGTTTTCCACACCGCAAATGGAGTCTCTTTCCTGTGGAGATTCAAGACAATATGATCTCGAACTCCCTCCAATATGATCCTCCTCGCTTTAGCCACATCTTTCTTCCACTGAGCGAGATCCTGGGAATTAGATGTTGGGGTTTTACTACATCTGTCTTGATGTAATCTAGTAGCCCATTATCATCTAATATTGCCTCCATGTGGATCTTCCATGCCACAAATTTTGTGGTTCCTTGCAAAGCATACTCGAGCCTAAGTTCGGTGGAAGCCATCTTCTCAGTCTTAGAGAAAACCTGCAACACCGATCTTGAAATTCGAACCTCCTGCAAAGACAACTTCGAATTCTCTTCTCTATTGTGAATCTAGCTCTGATACCATGTAGAAATTAATTGTAGATTCAATACTACTCATGTAATGCTCTAAAACATAAGACTCAAATCTACTCTACTAATTTGTGAAAAGAAATTCAAGATTAAGAAGTTATATCAAAAGGATGCATAAGAATTTAACACACATATATGAGGACATATCTAGGTGAAAGAAACTGTGCAAAACCCCTTCCCATCAGTGTTGCATTAGTCAAAAAATAAATAAGAAATGCAATGATTGCTCAAGCCTGAGCAACCTCTGCACAAGTATAATCTATCTCACTGCCTTACAAATTGACTCTGGCCAACACTTAGCCAATTTTCCTGCCTGCCAAGGTCTTATTTCCTTGCGTTGTTTCTAAAGGAATTGGCCTCCTATTAATTAGGGAAATCCCAATCCAGAACTGCGCAATCCCTATAGGTCCTTCTCTTACTACATGCACCACCTATACAACTTGGATAATTATACAAGTAATAGTTTTCCTGCCTGCCAAGCTCTTATTTCCTTGCGTTGTTTCTCAAGGAATTAGCCTCCTATTAATTAGGGAAATCCCAATCCAGAACTGCGCAATCCCTATAGGTCCTTCTCTTACTGCATGCACCACCTGTACAACTTGGATAATTATACAACTAATAGTACATTGCCCTTGAACTCCAATCTCAACTGGGTAACTCAAATTTCGTGCATGCATGAGTTAATTATTAGTTGATTGATCAGTTAACTGGTTGAACATTGAAGTTGCACCCCACTGATAGACCTCCTACTAGTTCCTCTAACAGTTAGAACTAGTTTAGCTGACTTTAACTCAATTTAACTGAATTAAATTGTTACAACTGAAATTAAACTTAACCTGGGCTCCTCAAATTTAGGAATTACTGTAGACAACTCAATTTAAGCCCACAACTCGAATTAACTAAGCTAACTGAGTGATAACAACTCAGTTAGCTCATTCAAGTTGTCTTGTGATGTGGAATTTCGATTTTTTCCTAATTTAATTTAAGGGAAAATTAAATCAGGATTTTCTTGCTGTCATTTTTCAACAATGATGATGAAGTGGTATAACAAGATGGTGCCTTTTCAGACAATCAAACACAATATTTTGATATGTTGAACCACCATGATGTGGAGGAGTGAGTTTAGTGAGCAAGCCAAATTCTATGTCAATGGTGGAAAGGTTAATTATTCAGTGAACATTGGCTCCCATCCAGCTAGTGAATCTATGGTCAGACAAAAGGATAGTGACATAAAATGTATTTCATCAACCTTGTAAAATATGGCATTGTCTAACTATTCTACATTTTGGCTTTTTAGGCTGGATTTTGATAATACAATTGTGGGAAAGATTGTGATCTTTGGTTGTTTAAAATGCACTTTTGACTTCATAAATGAACTCAACACCCTGGATTGTGCAGCTTACACAACGCA
Organism: Pinus taeda; assembly: GCA_000404065.3. Classification (NCBI taxonomy): domain Eukaryota; kingdom Viridiplantae; phylum Streptophyta; class Pinopsida; order Pinales; family Pinaceae; genus Pinus; species Pinus taeda. The sequence continues at coordinate 44,130 of APFE031568540.1, forward strand.
AACATGTGATCGTAACAAATCTCTGCTGGATTTTGGGCAAAATTGACCAGAAAATATGCTTGGAAAAGCTCCAAAATGTAGAAAAGTTGGAATGATGTCAAATATAGCTCATTCCCAATCACTAATTTTAAAGATCTTATCTAGTGGACTGCAAACATCTTGCTTATCAAAAGCTTTTGTTTTTTAGTATTTTGAACAAGTATGTAAATGATCATCATGAGAGGATGTTAGAAAAAATGGTCATATTTAGAACTTAGCTGTATTAAAACTTAGTCATATAATAATCTCACTAATAAAATGTAATAATGAGGCATTTATAGTAATTAAGGTAGTGGTTAATGGTTAACAGTTAATTAAATCTTTGAAAGTTGTACTATGTAATGAGACATTGGATCTTCTAATGACATATCTATGAATTCACACTTTCTCATTCCATTGTATATTCTTGTTACTAACACCAGATGGATTCAACATAATAACCTCCTTGGCCATTACAGCTTTGATATGGCAAGTCAAATCACTTGAACTAACACTCAAAGGTATATTTAATTTCCAATATATATGTGTGCTTGTGTTCTTTCTTTCCAAAGTCTAATGCATGCTTCCCACAATGTTTTGTTTGAGATATATGTGTGCTAGTGTTCTTTCTTTCTAAAATCTAATGCATGCTTCGCACAATGTTATGTTTGAAGTGTTTGTGTGGATTATAGTTCCTGATTATTTCAAGTAATTCGTAGACGATTACCTGTTTTTGGGACCACTGAAAACATTTGTCTTTCAACTGGAAGATATGTAAATAGTCCTAATCTCTACTATTTCATAATGTGCATGCCCTTAGCGATATGTTTGGCACTTCATATTGGACTGCTAAGAAGGAGTTTTCTCCATCAATTTGTTTCTAGTCTCTGAAACTACAAAAAGTACTGCTAACCCACAGGTTTTTTTAACTAAATGGTGATTGCATGTATAGTGTATTATCAATAGGAACCATTTTCTTTGTTAAGATCACTGACTTTTTGTATTTATCGGATAAAAGAAAGAACACTGCTGTATGTATTGGGAAAAACATAGAAATGGTTTTTCTCCCAAGAGAAAGGAATTCTGCGTTCAGAGTCAATTTGTGTTCACAAGCCATGACTGCATGTTTCTTCCATGCTGCAGGAAATTCAGAAATATTTTGCAAATTATATGCTAAATGACACCTTGGGAATTATGGCCAATAGACATACTGTGTTTGCTGATTATGAAACAGGCATGGCTCGAAGTGAGACTTGCCTAGAGTTAGCAAAGCTCTTTTCAATAGCAGTTGATTTCCCCAAGACTGGCATTCCTGCACAGATTCCATCAACTCTAACTCCAAAAGAATATCCTGATTTCATGGAGAAAGAGGATAAACCCATGTACGAATCACAGCGAATAGTTGGTAAACTTTACAGGTCCGTGAAGAAAGTTGCAACAGAGACTCTGTCTATAAACTCATTCACAAGGGAAGTTGCGGAGAAGGCATATGATAAGGATTTGGAGGTGCGGGGATTTCAAAAGTACATTAATGATGCATTATTATGCAAAAAATGGTATGACTCTGAATTGGCTACATTAATGTACCATTATGGAATTATATATGAAGCAGAAATAGTAAGTGGAAACATTTTCAGTTTGTCGAAACTCCATGGTTCTAAGCTTGGAGATCTCAAGGAAACAATCATGTATGAAGTGAAGGCTCTTAAAAAGGAAGTCAGGTCATGGTTTGGAGATGATGAAAGCAGCTCTTCAGATGATCAATATGCAAAGGCATCTGCTTGGTATCATGTAACATATCACCCAATTTATTGGGGTCATGGAGATTATGAAGGTAAAGATGAGAACAACCCTCATTTTATAAGCTTTGCATGGATTGTTTATGACAAGTTACTTCAAATCAAACGTCAGAGGACTCGTGGACTTAAAACGGCTGGCGGATGATTGCAGAAGTTGCATATATGGGGAGTAATAAGTTGATAGGTCACTTCTGACGTTTTTCTTACAGGTTGGATGCATGCGGTCTTTATTTCCCCTGAAATGAGAGTGAAAGAAGCTTTTTCCAAAACCGTAAAGTATAAATGAATATAAGAAGAACACTTCCCTTTCAATGGTTTCTCGTTTAGTTGATGCAAAGAATGCAGTTTCAAGGTGAATTCATGTAAGCACAGATTTGCATTCCATATTTTGCATGAGCCCTCTACATTTGGGAGGTGAAACAGCACAAGCATGGATATGGTATAAGTATTCATATTGATACTGCTATAAACATATTCCTTCTTAGAGGTATGTTAAGTTGTGGTATACATAAAAATGAGATGTGGACATATAATCTCATTGTTTTTACCGGGGAATATGGAAATATATATTAAACATTTTTCCCGGGGAATATGGAAATATATATTAAACAAGTGGTATGGGGAATATTGGAAATATATATTAAACCAGTGGTATGTCGCATGTCATTAAACATGAATGATGTATATGTAATTTTTAGTTTGTTTGGTTGGAATAATATGTGTTAAAATTTCAAATTATATTTCTATGTTAAAATGTTAATCATTATAACAAGATGTTAAAATATTAATCAGATACAACATTTTAACTTAGTAATCAAAATGTTAAACATTACAATAACTCTATCATATTGTGCTAGAGAAATTTATGTTTTTTATTTTTATTTTAATTTTAATTTAATTTTGTTTTATTTTCACTGAGTCAAATTGCTAAACATTACAACATTTCTACCATACTAAAGTGAAGAGAGGGCCTCTTAAAATAAATATTTTTTATTTTTTTAATGGAAAGTTTATTTTTATTATGTTTATCATTTATATTTGCTTTTTAATTTATATTTCATTTTTGCATATTAATAAATATATAATTTTTGCAAATCTTCATCTCTAACTTAAAATTATTGTTTGGTTGATATTGATGAGTAAATGTGCATTTTAATCTGTAATAATTATACTCATTGTAAATAAATAAAATATCTATCAAAATATAATAGTGTATATGTTATACAAATAGCTAATTTTTATTTTTAATGCATATTAAAAAAAGTTTTGATACACGAATAATGTTGTTAATGTTAATCCTTTAAACCAATATGTACCCTTCCATTGCATTAATTGAGTCCAACCCATGAAAATTTTGTTCATAACCAACTTGAATTTGTGATTTGATTGCAAAGATGCCAATGACTGTCATAGCATTGATGAGTAGGTGAGGCGAGTTAATATTGTTACTGTTAATCCTTTAAACCAAGGTGTACCCTTCCATTGCATTAATTGAGTCGAAATCATGAAAAGTTTGTTCATAACCAACTTGAATTTGTGATGGCAAAGATGCCAACGACTGTCATAGCAATAATGAATATGTGAGGTGAGTTAATTTGACTTTACTAGACAAACAATTGTATGTCTACTGCACTTGTTTTACTTGCTCATAAACAATGTCTATGACAATATCATAATCAATATCAATTGAATTATTGATGAATCAATTGGATTATCGAAACATTTTAATTTACTATTGAGTTACTTGACTTTCTGATTTGTCTTGCACAAAATGGGTGCAGCTGAAGGATTCTTCAACAATGGGGGCCTTTTAGAAGCTTTATATTCCGGAGATGGTGAATTCTTTGTTGGACATAAATTGCAGATTTCTTATTTGATCTAATCAAAATGATTTTCTTTGCTAATAAATTTGGGGATGATTTACCTCTACGAACTTGCATATTATTGTTTCGAATAGGCATATAGATATGGTGAAGATTATTTCTAAGTCACTAACTCAATCATTGGGTGGTGGACTTAGAACATGGTATCACAAGAAAAAGTTATGGATATACATTACCATCCGATTTTTTGATATCTCCATTGTTCTGACTTTGGCAAGCTCCATGGCTCTCATATGGTTTGCAGGTGGCGATATAACAACCTCCACTTGTATACATTCAATATTTCTGCTTTCAAACTCAGCAACGAATCCAGACTTATCCGATGACGTGAGCGAAAACTTATATTTTAAAATTTGAAATGCGGTAGATTTCCGTGTGGACATTTATATTGGGTAAATTTCTGGGTCACATTATAATGAATGATACTCCATTCGAAGATAACAGGCAAGCAATTCACATGAAGACAAATGGAAATGGAAATAGTTGATTTCCCCTGATGTGAATTTCATGGCAACCTGCACTTTGGCGGATCATGCTAACCAAACCTTGGTCATGGGAAACTTGAAAATAGGAAAAGAGATGTGGAAGGAATTATCAGAATATTTTGTTAATCCAAATTTTGGCAAGACTACCCATGAAAAGTATTACGAGGTTCTGTGTAGTTTCGAAAAGCTAGAAGATAATATTTCAGTCGTCGGAATTCAAACAATTAGTGTCCACCATATCTGTCTATTCCACTCCATCATTTCTAATTGTTCAAGAAAGAAATCCATTCACCTTCACTGATCCATTTTACAAACCATTTCTGGAAAATTTGTGGATTAGCACAAAAGGCAACTTGAATTTTCACAGATTGTCTTTGGATTTTCTACCACGCCTTGTTCATGTTGTGGCCAGTTAAAACATGGTTAGAACTCCCTAAGTGTGGTGAACACACAAGGTGGGATTTCATTAGTCTAGCATGTGATACATGTGGTACTTGTTGTTCTCTCATTATATGAAATAATTCTACAACGGATGATATGGCGATCGTAGAAAATACGGTGATTACAGAAAATAATGTGATGATATAAATGATGGGCATAGGAAGGAACTCTATAGCAGAGATTTGAGAATGATGGGCCTAAGAAGGAACTTTATTGGCTGAATGAAGTATATGATGAAGGGCATATTTTCAGCATAGTTTCATTCGATGTGGAATAGAGACAATGGAATTGGATTTGCAGCCCATGGGACTTATTAGACGACTTCTTGTCACATAGGCCTTTTACTACACATGCCACTGCAGGGTGTGATGGCCATATAGTTTTAGTTTGTGTGAGGCCTCTTTCTTTATGGAAACTTACTACAGAGTAAGTAAAAGGAGAGAAATGGTATGTAGTAAACGCATTGGTCAGAGTACCGATTTGGGAAGTCTTGCATTTTTATGGACATTGTAGTCAACAATAGTGGTTGTATTTTAGCCTTCTTTCCACTCATGAGCAACATTGCAGTTTAGAGTGTAGATTTGAAATTTCTCATGAAATTTAGTAAAACACAAGACTCAAACCTACTCTACTACTCTGCAGAATTCAATTCACAATCGAGGACACAAATCATAAACATGCAAGAAGAATTATCACTCATGCACTGAGATTTATATAGGGGAAAGTAACTACTCAAAACCCCTCCCTATATGTATTGCATTAATCAAATAATAGAGATGTAATACATATGCTTGCTCAAGCCTGAGCACAACCTACAATGTATAGCCTATCTCTTTGCCTGACTGACTGACCCTAGCCAACACTTAGCTAATTTTCAAGCCCTCCAAACTCCTATTTCCTTGCGTTATTCCTTGAGGAATTAGGCCCCTATTAATTAGGAAACTCCTCAATTTGAATTGTGCAATTCCTTTAGGATGATCCTCTGATTGCGTGCATCACTTGTACACATTGGAATAGTTTACACCTGATAGGACACTACCTTGGAATCTCCATCTCAACTGAGTATCTCGAATTCTCTATATGCATCAATTATTTTGGGTTGATTGATTAGTTAATTAGTTTATCACATAGTGTGGTTGAAGTCACACTTACACAAATGACCTTCCACTAGTTACTCCAATAGTTAGAACTAGTTTAACTGACAATAACTCAATTTAACTTAAATAAGTTGCTACAAATTAGCAATCAATCATATTGAACTGAACTCAAGCTTCCCCAACTCGAATTAACTAAGGTAACTAAGTGACAAGTTCCATGTCACCTCAATTAACTACCTCCAAGATTTATGTTGATGTGGAAATTCAAATTTTCTCTTGTTTGACCAAGGCAAGGTCAAATTGAGATTTTCTTGCTACATTTTTAACACTCCCTCTTAGCAAGAAAAGGATTATTTGTAACCCCTATCCTGCAACATTATTTGCCTCTACACAAAAACCCGCATATGGTGATACCTGATATCTATATGCTTGGATCGATCATGAAACACAATATTTTCAGAGAGCTTGAAGCAACTATGATTATCATAATAGATCATAGTTGGATCCATCATCTGACCAAATAGTCCCACAAGAATCTTTCTCATCTAGATCGCCTCACACGCTGCTTGAATGAAAACCATGTATTTTGCTTCTCCTAAGCTGAGTGCCACAAATCTTTGCTTCCCGATGTACCAAGAAATAGTTGTGGACCCAACATTGAAAAATCCTTCTAATGTACTCTTTCGGTCGGATGGACTCCCAATCTACATCTTTGAAGCCACATAGACTCACTCCCTCCGTCTGTTTGCACCATAGTCCAAACTAAGTAGTGCCTTTGAGGTACCGTAGAACATGCTTAGTTGCCTTCCAAAATAATTTGGTTGGCCTAACCATAGCTTGACTCAATTGGTTGACTGCATAGCACATATCTGGTTGTGTGTTTACAAGATACATTAGTGAACCCACAAGCTGCCAATAAATGGTAGCCTCAACTTCCTCACATGAAGTGGCATCCTCTTTCCTCCAACTAGTCGCAAGAGGAGTTTCCATGGGTTTGTTACTCTCCATGTAGAACTTCTTCAGCGTCTCATTTGCATACTTGCTTTGAGAGACAAGCAATTTCCCATCTCCTTTCCATACTTCCAAACCGAGGAAGTAGTGCATGAGTCCCATGTCCTTCATTTCAAATTCTCTTGCAAGGCCCTCCTTATAAGATCTGATCAACTTCTCATCACCGGTTAAAATCAAATCATCAACATGTAAGATAATAATCAACAATTTATCTTCTACCACAATATGATAAAGGTTTGCATCCGCTTCAATTTTGGTAAAGCCCAACCTGGTGAGATAGTTATCGATCATGGTGTACCATGCATAGGGTGCTTGCTTGAGACCATGCAATGCTCGCTTGAGTTTGCACACATGCAACTCCCAATCAAAGGTTTCAAAACCTTCTGGTTGCTCAATGTACACCTCCTCCTCAATAAATCCATTGAGGAATGTTGTTTTTACATCCATCTAGTGGATCTTCCACCCCATCTGCGCAACTAATGCCATAATTGATCTAATGGATGAGTACCTTGCTACTAGAGAAAAGGTATCCTCATAGTCAATTCCCTCAAATTGAGGGAATCCCTTGGCCACAACTCTGGCCTTGTACTTCTCTATGCTTCCATTTGTTGCATGCTTTACCTTGAAGATCCATCTCAAACCCACAACTAATTTATCTATTGGTCTTGGGACCACTTCCCAAACACTGTTCTTTACAATGGAATCATATTCCTCCACCATTGCATCAACCCATATAGGTTTCTCTATTGCTTACTCGAAAGAAGATGGCTCAGTCTCTACAAGCTTAGTCATTAAATCCATGTAGCTAGTGTACCGATCATGTGACCTTCTTTGTCTGCGTTTTGAAGTGGGTGCTCCCACATTCTCTCTAGCATCATACAATAATCTTTCAGCTTCCCTGGTTATTTTCCTTCCTTCTCTTGAAGGTTCTTCTTGAGTCACTGTCTCCACTCCCTGCTCCTATATTTGTGGCTGCTCCACATCTTCCTGTGGTTCTTTCTTTGGAGCTAAAAGCTCTTGATCTCATTGCAACTGAAGCTCCCTCTCAAGAGAACATCTAATTTCTTTCTCCTCATCAAACTTTACATCCCTCTGCACAATTGTCATTCTGAAGGATGACAAGTACAAACGGTAGTTGTGATGAGTTTCTCTGTAACCCATAAATACTCCAAACTCTGCTATTGAATCAAGCTTCTTCCTTGATTCTTTGGAGACATGGCAGTAAACAGAGGCTCCAAAAACCCTAAAGTGTGACACATCTGGTTTCCTCCCCGAGAAAGCTTCCTTCGGTGTACTCATGCCAAGAATTCGATGAGGACTCTTTTTTTGAAAATAGACTGTTGTGTTGCATGCTTCAACCAAAAAATGCAAAGGTATGCCTTGGTCATGCAACATTGCCCATTCTTCTCTCACAATGCTATGGTTCTTCCTCTCAGCCACCCCATTCTATTGTGGGTTATGGGGTGTTGTCAACTCTCGTTGAATTCCTCCTTTTGCACATAAATTTTTAAACTCATTCGACACGTACTCACCTCCATTATAACCCCTAGGAGACTTCACCTTCTTTCTAGTTTCTTTCTCAACCAGTGCCTTGAATTTAATGAACTTAAAGAATGTCTTATCTTTCTTCTTGATCTGGATTTAAACAGGAACACAACAAATTACAGATATAACCATAAATACAAATATGCAGTAGAAATAACACTTCATTTCATTAATATCAAATACTGAAATATGCTTACAAATAGAATGGAAATAAGACTAGCTCGGGCGATGGTAGCTTATCTCTGAAAAAAGATGTGGTGGCTACATGCCTCTCATCTGCGTTACAATGAGGCTTAAGGGCCTTTTTATTATTGAACAATAAGAGAAAGCCCTAAACAACCAAAACTATAACCCGAGGAGATGTAACACCAAAAGTTTATGGACCCCGTTGAGGTTAGTTGGACAGCCAACTTCCCGGGGTCGCGACTTGGTCATATTATCTCCGCTTGACGCGCATGATACCTCGTTGGAAAGATCTCTCAGAGGACTACAATAGAAAATATGATTTTATCAGAAAATCAATGTTGGTAGATTGCCAAAAAAACATCATTTAGGGCCTCAAAATGGCTTCGAACGTTTAGGACTCGAAAAACTGCTAAAAATAGTAAACTGTGCTACAATTAAGGAAATTGAAAAACTGAAAGAAACAATGGTGGGGGTCCAAGTGGAATTGGCGGGTGGCCACCAATATCCATCTGGATCATTCCTCCCCCCTTAGGAAGCAATGGTCCCCATTGCGTTGAGTTCCCCCATGAGATGAGGAAACTTCTGTTGAACTTGGTCCCTGGTGAGCCACTTGCCCTGGTGAAAGAGTTGGCCTGCTTTGACAACTAGATATAGTTGGATCTTCTGCTAGCGAATGTGCTTGATCTGCGTGTCCATGATCCGATCAGTTGTGGCTTGTTCCATGCAATTTGGGTTTAACTATGTAGGTGTGAGTTGTTCTGCAATGTCTGATGTGTCTAGCAATGGTGGGAAGTATGGTCGAAGGCAGTCCACATTGAACACTGGGTGAAGGCCAAGGAATGGGTAATGCCAAGCTCAAATGCATTGTCTCCCACAGCGTTGGTAATGGTGTAAGGACCATATCAGAGTGGTCTGAGTTTCTGATAGGCTCCGGTAAGGCGTTCCTTTTGCAAATGCAACCACACTTTGTCACCCACCTAAAACTTGTGTGGCACCCGATGTTGATAATGTTGCTGCTTGTACTTGGCATTTGATTTCTCCAAAATGTCGTGGACCTACTGGTGGATATGTTGGATTTCCTCAATGAAGCTGTTTGCCTTATCGGTTTCGGACTAGACATGAGCCTAATCTGACTGAGTCGCTGCAAATGGCATGGCCACATCAATGGGACATAGTGGTTGGAACCCCAAGCCCACCTGAAAAGGATTGTGGCCAGTCGAGTTGTGGAGAGCCCAATTATAGCTACACTAGACATAGGGGAGGCTCTCATCCCATACGAGTGGATGCTTTGAGTTGTACATGCGCAAAATGTGTACGATTATCCCATTGACGACCTCTGTCTGGCCATCAGTTTAGGGATGGAAAGTTGTGGACTTAGTGAGCTTGGTGTCCAACATTGACAAGAGACTGGACCAAAATGTACTGAGGAACCTGCTGTCTTGATCTGAGATGATAGCCTGTGGGATCCCAAAGTGTACCCACACTCATTCAAAGAAGATTTTAGCAGCGGCTTCCGTTGTGATATTCTTTTTGCAGGGATCCATAATGGCCATCTTCGAGAATCTGTCGACGCCCACAAAAACACAGTTGTTGCCATGCTTAGTAGAAGGAAGGCCGGACATGTAATCCATGGAGATGGATTCCAAAAGTCGACTAGGAGTAGGCAACAGAGTATAGAGGCCTTGCTTCTTGATGGATGGTATGGAAATGACGCAGGCAGTGCAGGATCTGATGTACTTCATGACATCCTGTCGAAGATTCAGCTAATAGAAATACTTCTGCAGTACTACCACTGTTTTCTCAACCCCGAAATGCCCAACGGCCTGACTATAGTGTGCTTCCCAAATCATATTGGCATGCTCGCTTAAAGGAACACAAAGGTGTCCCAGGTGGCATAATAGGGCATCCTGGAGGTGAAAATCTGGAACTTGTTGATCCTCCAAGAGTGTTTGGTACGTGTCGCCGAATTCTGGGTCACTTTTGTAGAGAAGTGGCCTCAGAAGTCTCGTGCCCACAAGAGTTGATCACGGTGGTTAACGCCATGATCGGTGGTCGCCTGAGGCAATCTGCAACATTATTGGTGCTGCCCTTCTTATACTTGATATTCAAATAGAACTGTTGCAGGTATGTGGACCACTTATGATGGTGATCATTCTACAACTTCCCTTGCATCTATATGAATTGCATGGGTCGGTGGTCTGTGTGGATGACCGTTTCCTTCCCCGAAAGGTAATGCTTCCATTGTCAGCATACCTGCACAATCGAATACATCTCTTTTCCATAAGTAGGATACTTCCAGATTGTGTCTGAAAGTGTCTCACTTTGATATGCCACTGGATGACCCTGTTGAGTAAGGACTACCCCAATAGCATAGTCAAAGGCATCTGTCTCGATCTTAAATGGCTGTTGCAAGTCTGGTAATGTAAGCACTGGTGCGAAGCAGAGGAAATGTTTCAACTCTATGAATGCCTTCTGTTGAGATTCAGACAAAAAGAGTTTTTCTTTGGCTCCTCCCTTGGTGACTTGACTCAAAGGCCAAGTGATATGAGAGAATCCCAACACGAACCTATGGTAGAAATTGGCAAGACCCAAAAAGTTGTGGAGCTCTATCAAAGTGGTTGGAGTTGGCCAATCTCAAATGACTTGGATCTTGGGTAGATCCACATGCACCCCTCGTTCATTAGTAATGTATCTTGATTTGGCTGAAGATCAGGATGTCATCTAAGTATACCACTACAAATGAGTTGGTGAATGGCCGCAAGATTTCATCCATCAGCCTCATGAAGGTTGCAGGAGCATTCATCAACCGAAAGGCATAACCAACCATTCGAAAAGGCCCTCTTTGGCTTTGAAGGCAGTCTTCCACACATCGGAGGGTTCGATTGGTACCCTGTGATACCTTGATTTCAAGTTGATCGTACTAAAATATTTTGCCCCTTTCAGTTGGTCCAGAAGGTCATCAATCTGTGGGATCGGGTACCTATTCCAGACATTGATCTTGTTCAGCGCCCGATAATCAATACAGAGTCTCCAAGTCCCATCCTTCTTCCATACCAACACAATCGAGCTCCCACAGGGTGATGAAATCGGATGGATGTGACCTTTATGCAGTAGCTCCTGAATTTGCCTCTTGATTTCGTCGTTCTCCAGAATGGAGCACTGATAGATTGGTCCATTGAGCAGTGGCAAACCTGGGGTCAAATTGATGGAGTGCTTGACCTGACAGTGCAAAGGCACCCCTTCGAGGGAGGTGAAGATGTCCTCGTACTCCTCCACAACCTTGTCCATCTACTGTTGTCGTGCGAAGGGCCCCTGTTTAAAGGTTTTGGCCATCGTCTTCTTCTTTCCCTAAGGTCGTATCATTAGGAAAACAAATTTCCCAGTTTTGGAAATGAGCTTACTACATTGTTTTGCAGTAACCAAAGAGATGGCGATAGGCGGTGCTACGTCCGATATCCTATACAACTTATTTCCTAAAGTAATAATAATAACATGAGGCCTTGACTCATACACAACATGTCACTTCCATAAGTATGGTTGCCCTAATAAACATCACAAACATCAAGGGGAGAAATGTCACATAATACCTCATCCGTGAAGGGCTTGATGTTGTATGGAAGGCGGCATTTCTGGCTCATGCAAAGATCCCATCCTTGGTGGAGCCACCTGATGGTGTACGTTTGTGGATGTGCTGTGGTCGGTAAGCCCAGCCGCTTCACGACCTCTGCCGAAATGAGGTTCTTTTGGCTCCTGCCGTCGACAATGAACTGTAGTGGGGAACCCTTTAGCCACATCTGGGAGTGGAAGAGGTGCTCCTCCTCCTCTGGATCTTTGGGTTCCTCCTTCTGGATTTTCGTAGAGGCAACGGTGGCGTTGGGCTCCACATTGATAATCTGCTTCCCTTTTTCATTCCCCTTGTCGGGTTCTAACTCAGAGTTGGAACATGCATCTGATTCTGAAGCCTTTAGCCTGGCCACCAGTGACTGCTTGGCAAGACACTCATTTGTGTTGTGAGTGGAGCTCTTATGGAACTCACACCACTTTCTCGTGTCCTTCTTTGGCTTTGCGGTGTTGTTCTTTTCTTGCGGCTTTGGCGGGTTGTCTTGGGCCACCTCGCCTTGGCTTTGTCCTCTGTTCTGCAGTTTGGGGGCACCTTTCCCTTGCTTCGGATTCGTAGATCCAAAGTCTCGCTTCTTCTATTTAAACTTTTTCTCGATCTTGATGGCATATTGGTATGCTGTGCCGAGCGAGGAGATGCCTAAGAATTCCATCTCGTCTTGGATATACCTGTGCAGGCAGCCACAATACTTGAGAACCAAATGCTTCTCAGAATCCTTGATATTCAACTTTGTGCGAAGGGTATGAAAAACATTGGTAAACTCTAGCACATCTTGGTCCCTTCCCCGTCGTAGCGTTGTTGACTTTATGTATTTATCCTCATAGCTCCCGACTGGGTAGTACTGCTCCTTGATGGCATCCCAGAACGAGTTCCAAGTGGGTGCGGCTGAAAACAATGAGTTTGTACTTTCATCCTTCTTCTCATAGTAGGTTTCCCACCAATCCTTGATGTGGGGGGCTGCTTTGAGAAGTGAAAAAGTGATCTTTTCCCGGCAGGAAAAATCATGAACGGAAAAATATCCTTCTAGCAGATTTAACCATTTATCTACAACGTCTGCATCTATTTGACCCTCAAATATGGGAATGTCAAAGTTAACTTGTACCTTAAAGGGTGTGGCGCTTCGAGAGTAGTTGTTGGAAGTAGACGCGTTGCCCTTGGGTAGTCGTTGAAGGATATGGACAAAGTTGTCCATCATCGCGTTCCTTTATCGCTCGAGGGCTTCTTTGAGCAAGATTTTGATAGGATCTCCTGCCTCCTCATCTTTCTTTTCATTTGCCATGGGAGACCGCTGGGATTTGCGAAGCTGGTCTTGCAAAGGTTCGACCAGTTCAAACCCTAACTCCTTATATCCCAACCTCATTGGGGACATGCAAAGAAAAATAAAGAAAGAGCAGACCGCTCTGATACCATTAATCTAGATTTAAACAGGAATGCAACAAATTACAAATATAACCATAAATACAAAGATGCAGTAAAAATAACACTTCATTTCATTAATATCAAATACTGAAATATGCTTACAAATAAAATGGAAATAAGAATAGCTCGGGTGATGGTAGCTTATCTCTAAGAAGAGAAGTGGCGGCTACATGCCTCTCAACTGCGTTATAATGAGGTTCAAGGGCCTTTTTATTATTGAACAATAAGAGAAAACTCTAAACAACCAAAACCCTAACCCGAGGAGATGTAACAACAAGAGTTTATGGGCCCCATTGGGGTTAGTTGGACAATCAACTTCCCAGGGTCACGACTTGGTCATATTATCTCCGTTAGATGCACATGATACCCCGTTGGAAAAATTTCTTCGAGGACTAAAACGGAAAAGATGATTTTATTAGAAAATCATTGGTAGTAGATTGTCAAAAAAATGTCATTTAGGGCCTCAAAATGGATCCAGAAGTTTAGGACCCGAAACACTGCTAAAAATAGTACATTGTGCTATAATTAAGGAAACTGAAAAACTGAAAGAAACAATGGTGGGGGTCCAAGTGGAATTGGTGGGTGGCCACCAATATCCACCTGGATCACTTCTGCATGAAGAAGATCTAACACTTCCGTGAGAAAGCATCTACAAAGATAACACAATATTGTGCCTGGCAATGGAGGTTGTTGAGAAAGGTCCACATATATCATAGTGGATCCTTTCAAGGAATGCATGTGCTTTGTTGTCCCTATCATGGAATGTGCCTTTTGTGTACTTCCCTAAAGTACACCCTTTGCATGTATCCTGCTACTCAAGTGCTCCTTTGAGGAGGCTTGTGGTTACATGCTGCATAATCTTCAGGGTGCCATGATGCAAATGGACAAGTCTTCTATGCCAAAGTTCACTGACATTGCGGCTTTGCACCTTCTCTGTATCCGTGTTTAATGCAGCACAATCTTCCAAATCTAGCTTATATCGGTTCTTCACACAAACCCCCGATTTGTTTCACTTATCTCGTATCTCTGTGTCTCATAAATGCTTTCCCTTTGCTGAAGATCACATCATAACCATGGTCTTCTAAAGATGCAACATAGATGAGATTTTTCTTTCGGCCCAAAATAAACATGACATCCTTAAGTCTGAGAGGGGAACCCCACTCCCTCTGAAAAGTGACTGTACCAATCCCAATCATGTTGTGCCTTACATCATCTCCCATCTTGATGTGCAATTGGAGATTTTTCTCCTCTAGGTCACTAAAAAATTCTCTATTCCCCATCATGTGGAATGAGGCACCACTATCCAAGTACCACACACTCCCCATCATTGTGCTTGTCATGCATGTGATCAGTGTGAAGTCAAGCTCGAACCGTGAAGCCAAAACTTCACATATATAGAAGTATGCTTTCCTATATGCACTTGCATTTTCATAGATGTGTGACTTTCATATATGCACACTTCCATATTACTATGTGAATATATGAAAGTTGCGATTATACATAAACCATATTTCGTATATGCACAACTTTTATATATGTGTGTATATATAGAAGCGTGCATATATGGAAGTTACATATATATGGAAACGTAAGTGAATATGCAGAAGATGACTTCCACATATACGAAAGCCACAAAAGTTGACTTCTATATATGTGCATGCATACCTATGTGCATATACAAAAATGCACACATATGGAAGACGACCTATGTATATGTGCAGTTTCTATATATGCACATAGATATGCAAACACATATATAGAAGTAAACTTTCCTATATGCACTTGCATTTATACATATGTGTGACTTCCATACATGCACCCTTCCATATCTTTGTGCATATACAGAAGCTACACATATATGAAAGTCATCTTCCACATAGGTATGAGAACTTGCAAATATGGAAGTCATACATATACAAAAATGCAAGTGGATATATGAAATATGACTTCCGCATATGTGTGACTATGTGGTCCCTTGTGATGCCCAAGTGAGTGTGTGGTGTTTGAGTGAGGATGCAAATACAAGAATATGAATGAGTTTGTTTTTAATCACACATAAAAATAGTAGAAAAAAGGGTTAGTTTTAATCTCGTGAATGCATTTTCGCATATGTGTGATTTCCCTATATGCACACTTCCATATATCTTTGCATATACGGAATTTGTGCATATATTGAAACCATTTTCTTTATATGCACATATACGAAAGTTATCTTCTGTATATGCGGAAATTTTGAATATGCACATCGATATTGAAGCATGCATATATGGAAGATGACTTCTACATATGTGTGACTTTCATATATATATACACTTCCATATCTATGTGCATATACAAAATTTCACATATACATCAATCATCTTTCATATATGCACAACTTATATATATGCACATAGATATGGAATCATGCATATACAAAAATCACACATGCAGAAATATAAAAGTGCATATAAAAAGTCGACTTTGATATTTGTTTTTACATATCTATGTGCATATATAGAAGGTGCACATATACATCTAAAATCATTTTATGCATATGCGCAACTTATGTATATGCACATAGATATGGAAGTGTGCATATATGCATATAGATATGGAATATAATTTTTCCCACCTTAAAGCCCATAAGTGACAAGATATTCTAGTATATTTTCACCCCCATCAACAATTAGCTCAAAAAGATTCCCAACTAACAATTTTCTATAAAAAAGTGAACATGTTAGAATAAGGATTTGAAGTTGGGTAGATAAGGCATAATTCCTCCTCTTAACCACCTAATATATACCCAACTGATGAGGATTCTAGTTTTCTATATCTATATCTATGTTGTATTCTTTTCATGTTGTTTTCTATGTACATTATGACTATGTTTTAATGATAATGAATTTTTGCAGAGACATCTACACTTATGGACAAGAAATATATGGCACCTTAAATATATGCTTTCTAGCAATCCCTTTTTTTACTTATTCTCTCATCTTGCACTCTTCCTTTCCCCATCTCTCTCTCACCCGCCTATCTCTCTTCCTCCCCTCCCTCCCACTTTCCATATTTCCTCATCTCCCCCTCTCTCTATTTCCTTGTCGGTCCCTCTGTCTTCCCCTTTTATGTCTCACTCCTACATCCCTCTTTCTCTCCCCCCTTGTATGTCGTCCTCTTATAACTAGCTTTCTCTCTCACCCCCTGTATATCACCCACCTCTCTCTCTCTCTCTCTCTCCCATATTATATATATATATATATATATATATATTATATATAATATCCCTATCCCCATCACTCTCTCTTCTCTCTCTCTCTCTCTCACACACACACACACACACACACAGACACAAACTACCTCTCTCTAATCTCCCCGCTTTTCCCTCTATCTCCCTTTCCATATCCATATCTCTCCCTTCCCTCCATCCTCCGTTTTCTCTCTCCTTATCCCTTTCTCTCTCTCTCCTCTTCCTTATGTCCACCTCCATCCATCCGTGTCTCTATCCATTTATATATCTCCCCATACCTCTTTCTATTTCTAAGATCATCTAGGTTTTAAAGACTAGCCATGGGGGGATAGTGAAAGATAAATAGAGGGAAGTGATGCCAATGGCACATCCCATCATTCCTCTCTCTCTCTCTCTCTCTCTCTCTCTCTCTCTCTTGCAATATATTTTTCTCCCTCACCCATTATCCCTCCTTTTCTCTCTATACCTGTCCCTTTCTCTCTCTCTCTTTCTCACTAAGACCCCCTCTCTATACCATTTTTCCCTATATCTTACAATCTCTCCACCTCACATCTTCCTTCTTCTTATCTCTCTTACCCTTTCCCTATCCCACCACCTTTCTTTCTCTCCTAATATCTTTCTCCCTTTCCCTACCCTACCCTCTCAACTATCCTCTCCCAATCTCTTTCTCTCTCACACGTCATCCATATCTCTCTACCCTTTTCCATATCCCTTTCTATCTATCTCCCTATCCATAGCCAACTTTTTATCTCTTTCTCCCTTTCCCTATCCCTGCTCTCTTCCTTTCCCAAATTATCTCTCTCTCCCTCTCTTCCTCTTTTACACACAAAACCACTCTAATCCCTCCACTTTTTCCCTTTATCTCTATTTCTATCTCTTTCCCTCTTTCCCCTACTCCCTTCCCTCTCCTCCCCCCTATTTTTCATTTTCTCTCTCTCTTTATCCCTTTCTCTCATTGAACTTATGTCTTCCTCCTATATCACTCTCTCTCTCTCTCTTCGCTAACCCCAAACCCCCCCCCTCCCTTTCTCTCTCTCTGTCTCTTTCTCTCTCCCCTTATGTTTCCCTCCTCTCTCTCTTCCCCTAGCCTCTATCCAATTTTCCCCATCCCTTTATTTTTTTTCTCTCTCTCCTTAGGTCTCCCTCTTTCTATATATTTCTCCCTTTCCCTAATTTCTCATTTCTCTCTCTCTCTCTCTATTCCCCACTCTCTTCCCTTTCCCCTTTTGTCTCTAACACCCCCTCTTTTCTTCTGATCTCCTCTATCCCTCTCCCCCCCCCCAATCACTGCCTGCCTCCCCTATCTCCCCCCTCCCTCCCCTTATATTTCCCTGGTGCAGGCCTATGGCTTAAATTAACTATATACATGCCTAGTCAACTTTGATTTAGACCCTTAAGTACATTTCAAAACCACTATAACCAAGACTTATTTTAAAACAACCACTAGGGACATTTGTTATGTGTGTGTGTGTGTGTGCTCAAGAATTAAAAACAATATTATTGCAGAAGGATTGGTTTGTGCCATAAATTAATTCAATCCACAATACGCTCACTTTGATCATTTTATTAATTCAAAGCATGAATAAATATGTAGGTGGGCATCCTTCCGGATCCATGAATAATTGATCAGATTGCACAATTTGGCGTCAAAATAGAGCATCTCAAACAACTTAGCAAAATACTAAAATTACTAGAATACATGGAAAACATATAATTCTCCTAATTTAACCAAATTCCATAGTTTGAGGAACCAAGTCCTCTGATAGAAGGTTTGACCTTCTTAGTCATTCGAGTTTTACGATGCTCCTACATCATACTCCCAAGGAACAATTTTTTCATGATCTCATGATCATGAGTCGTTTTTGGGTCCTCCACGTTTGGGAAAAGTTTTGATCAATTTTGTTAGAAAAAGAGTTGCGGAAAATAAGTAAATGGATAAACATTAGAGAAAATTTTAGGTTTAAAATGGGCCTCCTAAGGGATATTATAAAATAATAGTGGAAAGAATAAAATAAGATTAGATCACATCATCAAATTTTAGAAGGAAAAAAAGAAAAAAAACTACCTTTTCAACTTATGTCCCTATGCTTTTACTCAAAATTTCGAGCGGGAGAAATCATTGGATGCAAAAATTAATTCCTCATCCAAGGATTACCCATGTTGCATACTTCCAATGAACCTTACTACATGAAAAATGAGAAATACATGAAAAAAACATGTTTGCAATCACATTTTTGATATATTTATCATTTTCATTGTAGCAAGGTGCATCAAAAATATGAAACATGGGTACTCCTTGGATGAGGTATTAAATTCTATATCCAACGAGTGATCCTGCTTGAAAATTGAGTAAAGCCATAGGGACATAAGTTGAAAATACAAGTTGAAAAAGTAGTTTATTTATTTATTTATCTTTTTACGTTTTTACTCCAAAAATTGTGAATCACCCCCCATGGTTGACATCATCATCTTGAATCCTATTGGTTCTTATAAAGTTGATTTTTTTTGTACATTTTTGTTTTGAGGCCCATATTTGACCTCAAAATTTCTCTAATGACAACCAGAAAGTGAAATACGGAGGAAAGAAACTAGTAAGCGATGAAAATAATAGTTACATGCAGATCTAGATTGTAATGGTATTGGCTTGCTAGAATATACTATAAGAAGGTTGTTGTAGGGATCTACAATTATGTGTTATGAGAATTAATATGAATGAGTTTCGTGGCCCCATTTAAATTTTCTTTACAAGTGTTCTAATTATCTATTGATTAAGACTATGTCAATTTATTTATTTTGATGTTTTTTAAATACATAGACTTCATTGTACACGTAATGAATAACTTAATGGGTAAAACAAGTCCATTCACCTTGTAAACCCCATCTTATCATTTAACAGTCTCGGTATGCATTGGGTGAGATTTTTCTCCCTTGTGGAGGAACGAAAATGTTGGCATTGTGCTAGTCTACGACGATATCTTTGTTGGCAACCGGTAGTTGAACCCTGGGTCTTTATGGCAAAAAAATTTGGAGTAGTATTATGTTACTTAAGCCCTCCTGGATCCCACATCTGATGCTGTAACTTACCATTTGATCTATTGTTTTGTTGTTACTCTGTTACTGCCTGCCACCATCTAGGATCCTAGACTTGATTTTTCTTTTTTGTAGTCTCTTTGTTTCAATTTTCATTTCTAATCATTTACCCATAATTGTCATGATTATTATTACTCATCCACTTGAGAGTCTTTTCCCTTAATCTTATGCTTTTCACTTTTTCTTGTTGTTGATTGTTACCTCTTTGAATTTGACACATTACTCCTTGACAAAACATTTGGAACTTACAACAATGGTTTCTTAAGGTTCCAAAATATTCAAAATCCTAATCCATGCATCCTGTATTAACTACTCTGTCTTGTGATTCTTCCATCAATATCATATGTTGTCCCCAGATTGCTTCCTCTAGTTCTTCAGGTGTAAGAATCCATATTCCCTTGTCTTTCTGACTTGTTGAAGTTATATTACCCATCTCCTTTGTTGTTTCCGTTGTCCATATATTCAATGTATCAAGTGGGATCCTTTCATCCTTATAACTAAAATATAAAAACAATCCTCCATATCTTTCCCTTTTACTACAACAATTTGAATTTCTTACCAATAGTTCATTGTGATCATGGTGCATTCAACTGTATTATTTATCCTTTCACCTTTTTCTTCACTTTTTTTATTTTTATTTTATGACAAAATATGATTACATGTTACAACTTCACATTCCCAGTAATTCTCCTTTGCTTTAGCAATGCCTCATGTAAGACTTGTAAAAACCCTCATTCTTCCATTCCAAGCTCATCTTCTGGATTGTCTCTATCTCTAGGACCTATTGGCTTATCTTCACCCACACAAGAAAATACATATCCAAAAATATTATGCAAAATATAATTAACATTTAAAATTTAAAATTTTAGAACCAAATTGTACATTGCATTTATCTCCTCCTCCAAATTCTTTGGATGTTCATGTCGCCGATATGCACATGACACAAGAAAATTGTCATGTCCTTCTAGTGTTACCTTATCATCCATAGTTGCATTGGTGCACTCCTATATCAACCATCTCACATTTATACAATCTACACCAAATGACTTCCTCTACGCCTGCCCTTTTGTCATATTTCTTCTCATTGTATTCAACCTTTCCTCCTTGTGTCTCTATTGTCTTCGACATGCCTCTTTGATATTTGTTAATCTGTAAAACATTCTCCATTCTATCCATCCAGAAATTATACTAATTATTATACCTTTTGTCACCTTGAATAAATTTATTCCTTTCATCTATTAGGATATGGTTTGTGAGAGTTACAAAAGTTCTCTCCCACTTTCTTTCACAAATATTCAAGGTATTTGAGTGTTGGAAAATTCCACCACAGGGATCCATCTATTCTCTAATTTTCTTCAAAGGATTACTCCATTCTTTGTTTACAAAATCCTCATGTTGATTTAACATTCCCCTAGGCTTAGTCAGTTCTGCAATTTCAATCTCCACCTTTCTTTCTTGGAGAGAACTCTTTCTTAGAACCCTATTGTTATCTTTAAAAACAATACATTGTCCATCTTTTGTTAACACATATTCATGCTTATTCAAAAATTTGGATTTTTCTACAGGTGAATTCATTACCTTAATATCTCTAGCTTTATTTCCATGTTGTTGTAATACATCTTCTAGCAATTTTGGATCTTCACTGAAATCTTCATATACTACCTTTCAGTGTTGCTTTTCTTCTTAAGTCTTCATTTCCCCAATTCTCAATACATCTCATTCTTCTTTTATGCAGTTCTTTGTCTAATCACACATATGAAATCTTTCTTTATCTATTGTAATTTCCTGGCTATACTGAACATCACCATCATTGTTCCTTGGGTTTGTTCTACCTTCCTCGTAATTTTCCTCACAAGTTACCCTTCTATTTTCATGACTTGTATGATACACTAATACCTCTTCTTCCATAACAACTTCTTGAATGTCTTCTCGGTTTTTACTTCTTATAGGCTCCTTTGAGATTTTTGGAATACCTTGAGTTGTTCCTCTGACCAACTCCTCCTTCACTATCTTTACATTGTCCTGGTGCACAATTCCACAAACCATATGTTTCCTCCTCTCTTCCCAATCTCTATTTTTTTTCCAAATTTTGACAAAATTCCCTCAAAAATGATTAAGCATACACTTAGAAAAATAAAATGAAACCAATCAAGTATACCTCTTAATTTCCTTTTACAAACTTTAAAAGTTCCATTATGAACTTCTTCGTGGCTTTCCTCAATTTTGTCTCCATAAACCACCATTGAATTTCCTTCTCTTAGAATAGTTCTTTGAGGTTGTTCATTTTTAAAATTTGCTAACCCTTTCTATTTCCAAAAGCAAAATTCTACCTTCATGATTTTTTTTTTTCTTTTTCCATCATCTCAGACATTTTTTCAACTCCATCATCTTTGGTACCTATAGATACACACTCACATAAGTAATTAAAATTAAAACCATAAGATCCTTCAGTCTTTGAAGATGCCTCTAGCATCCTTATCACCATCATATCATCATTGTCTTCCAACGATTGGTCCTTTCTCTAGTTCACAAATGGATTCTCTCATCTCGTACTCAGCTACCCTGAGTGCCTCCTCTCTATCCATTTTTTTTCTTTATCTTCTTAGAAAGTAATGCCTTGACAAGCCACTTGACATTTTTCCCTACATAAAATCCTTGTTTCAATTTTTTTTTTATTCCCTTATGTAGTAGCTTCTTAAGGTTGTTGGGTTCTTCATTTATCTCAACCATCTCTTTGTTAAAATCTTGATCAATCATTTTCTTCTTTGTCTTGCCAAGTGTTCTGGAATCCCCTTTCTTATTTTTGTGACATACTTTGAACTTTTCCTTAGATTTCCTATGGTCATCTTCATCTTCTCTTATAAGCCCCTCCATGCCCACTATGAGCTGCAACCAAGCCTTCTCTGATAGAAAGCCTATGTTCCTGCTACCAATACCTCACCAAGCTTCATTATGAGCTTAGATTTTTTATATTACTAGTTATTTCCTCTAGAACTTTTTGAGCACTCCTTTTTTCTCCTCTAGCATCTGCACTTCACTCAAATTTTTCTTCTCCATAGAATTTCCATTGTTCCCTTTCCTTCAGTCTCTAGTTGAAATCTATTTACAACGTTCATTGTTGTAACTTCTTATGCCACAATCCTTTACTCTGAGAAATTTTAATTCTCTTTTCTTATTTTTTCATAGCTTCCTGGCTGCAACATTCTTCCACTGTATCCTTTCTTTATGTTGCTATCTGCTTCAACACTTTTAAATTAGTTGAAAACAAAAGTCATTACCTGTCATCTAATTTATTTTGCAATCTCTCAGTCCTCTTTGTTGACTGCAAATATATCTCTATCAATTGTCCTACTTCTCAATCCTAATTTAGAAACATCAATTATACTTCGCTTCTCTTGTTTCAGTCTACTCCAAAACTTGTACTCAAGTCTTCCTCTGCAATCCACGCTTTGCAAATAACAATCCTATCCTATAACCTTTGCACCATTATACATATATTTTCATGAATAGGCCGTGAACATATAATTAATAGATCACTACTATAAACAAATTCCTCGAGGCTCTATAAGATTCAATCGAGTAGGTTATTCTTCTCTGATACCACCAGTGATGTGGGACTATGGCTTAAATTAACTATATACATGCCTGGTCAAATTTGATTCAAACTTGTTGTAGCTGCTACAACCACCCTCTAAAAATTTTACCTATGCTTCGATTTTGGAGCCTCCCTTCTTATATAGGAGCTCATCTTTCACTGAGCCAGGTACTCATGCTTCGACTGAGACTTATCTTTTCAGTTTCTCTTGTGTTTTCTCACTTAGTTGATTCTTTGCTTGTGACAAGTTGATCTCCCAACTTGGTCTCACAACAGTTATGGGCTTGCCTCTAGAAATTTCACAATCCTTAAGGGAAAATAGCCTTGATGATATGAATTGTGCAGTCCTAACTGACAATTAGCATTGTGCTCAGGAATTGCGAAGCACACTGAGCTATAAAGTTTCTTAGTTTCCCAAAACTACGCAGTATTTGTCGGTAGTTTGCATGGCAAGTTTCCCCCAGAAAAAGAAAAAGAAAAAAAATAGCAATTAAACATCCCTAAAAATAAGGGTCTATTTTTAGTATCCCAAAGGAGGTACTTGCATTATTTTTAGAAACTTCTGCGAAGTGTCACTTTTTCCTTGATTTTAGGCATGCACGTCATAAACCTTAATTTTCCCAAATCTATTTAATCGACGCTTTTAGAGCTCATTTGGACACTCGATATTGGATCTCTAGTATTTCCGAGGAGATCAAGGAACCTTTGGTGCGATCATCGTCGCTTTTCTGAGTGAGTTTTTCTTTTGTCATCTTTGTTGCTTTTTGTCATTTGGCTTGTGTGAATGTTTTTTCACTTGTTTCTCTTCATGGTTGTTGGCATTTTAACTTGTAGAAGTGTTTTTTTAAGTTTTAGATTGCCTTTCACAAGTGTCACATTACTTTTCCTGTTTTTGCACCAATGGTCATTGTTGCGGCAATTCTCCTCACATACTTCATTTTCATTCTGTTTGATTAATTTCTACACTTGATTCACATGAATT
The DNA here is from genome assembly GCA_000404065.3 of Pinus taeda. Lineage (NCBI taxonomy): Eukaryota > Viridiplantae > Streptophyta > Pinopsida > Pinales > Pinaceae > Pinus > Pinus taeda. The sequence continues at coordinate 68,529 of APFE031568540.1, forward strand.
TACTCACTCTTAGTCAAATTTGTGCTCAAATTCACACTATCTCTCAGATCTACTTGTTTTCCACACTTCCCTTGGGCAGATCTGCATTTCCCTTGGCTAGTTTTCACTTCATCCAGCTGGAACTATGCAATCCTAAGGCTTAAGCCACAAGATTAGCCTCTGGAATTGTGTAGGACATAGTTCAAGATGGCTCTAACTATGCACTATGTATTTCCAAGAGACAACCTATCATCTTGGCCACTGAGATTGTGAAATGTGTAGTCTTTCCTAGACCTCTCCCTAGACTGAACTGTTAATTGCGTAGTTTCAAGCCATAGGATTCGACCTTGGCTATTGGGAATACATGGTGCGCAGTTCCCATAGGAATTCAGTCCCTCTTTCAAATGATAATTGTGTAATCCTCCCCATCAGATGCCCGATTTGTTGCTTGAACTTGCCTTGTAAGTAGATTTTCTTAAGACTGACATTTGCTTGGCATGAGTGTCTTTTTTGTCCCATAGGTACAACAATTGTTGAGAACCTCTCCAACAGTCATTGTTACCATGGCACCTAAGAGAGATTCTTCAAAAGAAACTATCGATAACAGTACTAGGGAAGTAGTTGAGAAAACACCAGTAGATTTTCCAGTGTAAGCAGATACTCATGTGTTTATAGAAAAGGGATCATCACTAACATGACATCAGGTTAAATATTATTTTGCAAAGGACTTCAAGGCAGACTTGGAGGACCGATGGGTGTATCTCAACATCTGACAATTAGGATTATCCAAGGTTTCTTGCAAGTATCCAACCTTTCCATATGCAGATGCCATTAGCTGGATTGTCTCACACATTGATGAGAAGGCCATGACATTGAGCAGTGCCAGTGGGCAAAAACTCACTTTCTTCAGGGAAGAAAAATTTAAGCAAATGTATCACTTTACCGAGCCAGTAGAGTGCATGGAATCAATCTTCTATGCCACCCACAACCTTGTGAACACAAGATATTTTCAAACGCTGCGTGAAAGAGCCATCAAATTTTCGACATACACCCAAGCATGTTTGCAAGACAAAGTCCCTTAGGAAATACTACCAACACTTGGTTATCTTCGCTTACAGGATCCATGGTTAGGAGAGCACAAAAAACTTTCCTGAAGGATGGGAAGTCTTTTTGGACCAAGTGGTGAATGATGAGAGGTCGTTCAACTAGTAGGATCTGTTGGCTCGACGTTGAAGGCCTGTATAGCATAGGCTCAGAATACTCCCAAGGGTGAGCGAGTAAGGTTCTATATGTTCACATACTTATTGGATGCAATCTCTACACAACAACAATTTTCTGTCATGAACTAGACATGGAAACCACAATAAATTGTCGTGCACATCTATTGGAAGTTGCTTTCGGAATTCATTTATCGAGGAGTAATGGCATGGCTAATTGACCACTTCATCATCCCATTGTACAAGCGTATATTTGAAGAAGGTCCACCTTTCATGTCACGAGAAGCAATGGAGGCGATAGTAGACATCGTTGATTAGTATGTCTCACGAGGTAGCACCTTCATTAGAGTGGTTGGTGGAGCGAAGCCTCCACATGTTTTACTAAGGCATGCCACCAACAAACTTGTCATGCAAGAAGTATTATACCATATCTCCACAAGTTTATTAGTAGCACTGCATAGGAAGAAGAAAGCACCATCTCTTTCTTTGCAAATTGGATTATACGAGATAAGGAACTTGAAATTCACAGATGCGGAGGCAAAGGAGATAGTGAGATTTGAATTTGACACTTGATACTTTAACCTGTATAATCCGCACACTATTTGTAAAGACCACTATGGGAGAATTTACTTTCTGTGGATCGACGGGGCATTCCATTGGCCAGAGGAGGATCCATGGAGGCACTGTTACAATGCCTCTAGAATCCATGAGCTTGTCAACTTAGCAGGGACTTCAC
>APFE031568542.1:0-19307 GCA_000404065.3 Pinus taeda
TAAGAAAGAACTAGTATGCAAGTTAAAGAAGTCTCTATATGGGTTAAAACAATCACCAAGGATGTGGTATCATAAATTTGATACATTTATACAGGGACTTGGCTTCACTAGAAGCAAAGCAGATCATTGCGTGTATTTTAAATTAATTGGTGGCCATGTTATTTATCTGGTCTTGTATGTGGATGATATGTTGCTGGTTGGAAATGACAAAGAAATTATCCAGGATTTGAAGACCTAATTGTCCTCCAAATTAGACATGAAAGACCTTGGTGCTGCAAACTATATTTTGGGCATGGAAATTAAAAGAGATCGGGCAAAGAGGAAGCTTTGGTTAAACCAGAGGAAGTATATCGAGACAATACTATAGAGGTTTAATATGTAGGATAGTAAACCGGTGAAGGTTCCTATTCCCGTAGGTGTGAGGTTATTTGCTGAACATTGTCCCTAGACACAAGAAGAGGAAGAGGACATGTCCCATGTTCCATATGCAAGTGTAGTTGGTAGCTTGATGTCTGCAATGGTCTATACTAGACCAGAAATTACACATGTAGTGGGAGTATTGAGCAGGTTTATGTCAAAACCAGGGAAGGAGCACTGGACAACAGTGAAGCGGGTTTTCAGGAATCTGCGTGGCACTAGTGATTATGGTTTGCACTACCAAGGAAGACCAGGATTGGATAGAATGTTGGATATTTGTGGCTTTGTTGATGCAGACTAGGGTGGAGATATGGATCAGAGAAGATCTACAAGTGGGTATGTGTTTAACCTATTTGGAGGTACAGTTAGTTGGATGAGTAAGAAACAATCTGTAATGGCACTATCAACTATAGAGGTGGAATACATGACAGCCACTCATGCAAGCAAGGAAGCAGTTTGGTTGCAGAGATTGTGTTCAAGTATGGGGTTAGTACAGGGAGCTATAAGGATAGACTATCATAGCCAAAGTGCAATTTTCTTGGCAAAGAACCCCGCATATCATTCAAAGACAAAGCACATTGATGTTCAGTATCACTTTGTGAGGGATATGTAGAAAGACAAAAGGGTGTTGTTGGTAAAGGTGGACATTTTGAAGAATATTGCAGATGCATTGACAAAATTTGTGAGCTCTGAGAAGTTCTCTTGGTGTAGAGAGACAATAGGCATTTTAGGGTTGGAAAAATGACTAAGCTCTCTTGTGGCCTCTTGTGGAAAGAAAACAACAAGTGGGAGAATGTTGGGTTGTGTTATATTCTTTCCATGACTAGCCCACATAGTTAATGGGGGGTTAGAAGGGGGGCAGAGCCCCCATTTGTTACACCGATTGTGTAGCAGAGCGGCGGGGTCACAGGGGGTTTGAGGTGTACCCGTAACCCCACTTTATGGGGTCTAGGGTAGCGCCCCGAAAAATTTTGGTTTTGGACCCTATGTTAGGTTGGGCGCACCCACCTATGGTTTTTTGCATGATTTTTGCATGTTTTTTGGATGCGATGGTTTTCAATCCATGGTTTTGGACGCGATGGTTTTTAGTCCATTGTATTGGATGCTTCGGCATGTATAAATATGTATTATAACATTGAAAGGAACATAATTAAAAATCAAGCTAATTGTCCCGATTTTGGGATCCAGGGGAAATCTCTGTGTATATGTGTTTTATGTGTTATGCTCTCCCATTGTTTATTTTTTGTGTTTTAGAATTCATATGCAGGTAATTTTTGTACGGGGTTAAAACCTACATTGCAAACATATGTTTCCATACCATGGTCCTATAGGAAATGACTCTTGATTTTATTTCCCATAAATGGAATCTTCACACTTTGCATTTTCTATTTTAAACATTGGTAATCCTTTAGACATACCTTATTTCTATAGTTAAGAGAGATTGTTAATGTTTAAATTCCCATGTTGTACATTCCATAATTTGATGGCTGAAATAAATGAACTTACTGATCCTACAAAATCTTTCTTCCTAGGAATGACATTCCCTTTCATATTGAGAATTTTATCATGTTCATATCCTATCACGATTGTTTCGAAATTCCATTTTTTTTTAGTTTATTTTAACTAATCCATCCTCTATGACAATTTTATGTTCTACTTGTTGAATCATTATTAAGGACAACACATTATTTTTAAATTTTTCTACATACCAAACATTTAAAATAATTTTCTATCTTGTTCTTAGGAGAAAAAATTTCATAGTCCTTTTCCTCATGGTGGTGTGTGTTGTATCATCAACCAACAAAGTTGAATTTAGTCTACATTCTTGAAATGTCCAAACTAAGTCTCTTCTAAAGGTCATGTGTTGAGTGGCCTTTGTATCTAGTATCCATTCTGTAACACCCCACCCCACACTTACCCACTTTTACAAATTACCAGGGTGAACAAGAGCTAAGTGTTACTATGCATGACCCAATGTCTAAGATCCAATTATGGAAGTGGGGTCCACTTGTCAAAAACTTATTGCAACACCCAGGTGTTGATAAGGTTAATCCTCTCTGCAGACAGAGATGATCCCTCTAGACGAATGAGTTGGTCTAGCAACTAAAGGGACAATCAACTAGACATCTTCCTAGACTTATGATCGAAAATAGAAGAAGAGAGAAGGCCTACCTTGCTCTGATGCTAATCTGATTTCCTTTGTTGAGATCCTCAAGATGCTTGTGTCAAGCTCTTGTTATTGCTTCTTTCAGTGCTTATGTACCTAAAAAAACAACCAAGAGACAAAAATGTATGCCAAAACCAATAGCAAATCCAATAATGATCTATTTAGAGGATCAAGGAATGCCAAACCAATACATACATGAACATATATATTTTGGGAAGATGAACCAGTAGTTGTATTATTATTTAAGGAATAAAGGGGAAGCTTACAACCATAACCTTGATGTTGAAAGGTTCTACTTGAGTGGTAATCCAAGTCCAAGCCAATAAACTCTTCAACACTCGTCCAAGTCTAATGAATAACCTCTAAGCACAAGCTCAGCATAGGGGTTAAAATGGACATTGATCAACCATTTGGGAATGTTAGAGGGGAAATTTATAGGCTGGGAGAGGGAGTTAGGCCTCCTCCAAATATAGGATTAGGCCCACATTTAAGGAGGTAGCTCATAGGGATGAGACTAAGAGGTCAAATTAGGAGGATTCAACATCATCTATGTGAAACCACCTCCAGCTCGCCGATCTGGAAGCTTCCAGATCACGAAGCTTCTTATCCTATTTGGGAAAACTTCCTTTTTGAGACCATCGTGGGTATGAGAGAGAATAGAGTGATTCGATCTCTGGCTTAATAAGATGCAATAGGCGATCGTCATGGTTTTGAGCTTCATAAGGGCGGTGATCTTCATTTTAGGGTCTCATGAGCCATTTCTTCAGGGAAAGCTCCAGATATTTTCCAAGAAAAGTTAAAGGAGGGATCTGAGTTGTATACATTGATGAGTATACTGTATAATGATAATGTTTCGAGCACTTGAGGGTATGTCACATGGAAGTGCATGAGGCGTGACAAAATATTGTGTAATAGATGCCCTTAAAGCATGAAGGCAAAAAGAGGAGCGATGGCTAAAATGCTTTACGAGCTTTTGACAAGGACGAAGACATACACTGTCAGGAGACCTACAAATCAAGGAAACATATACATATACATATTTGAGATTAAGACATGAATCCATGGCATGTTAATAAACGTGTTGAAGTTGAACATGCTAGAAGACAACCTGATTATTGACTAATGATGTCGACCATTAACAGGTATGAAAGAAACCACCAATAACGACAATGACCCTTAAGGTACAACAATACAATCCATGAATGTGATAATGAAGTTGAGGTTGAACACTTGTGGAATCACTCGATCGAAAGCCAATAATGAAGACCTGTCGTCAGATGTTAAGAACTGACCATTAAGGCATGCCAACTCTAAGGTACTGAAAGGGAGTTCCTAAGTCATCTTCCTGGATAGTGAGATGAAGTTGACAGGAAGTGACCTATCGAAACAGGGAAATTGTAAATCCTCCATCATAGACATGAAACAAGGAATAAAGTGGAATGATATTCAAGACTGTACCAATGAATCAAACAATGTATAAGTAAATAACTACAGATTGGACTTCTCTGGAACATATTGGTGACATGACTTCGAAGTGTAGCAGCATCTGACTCAACATGGGACTAAAGGTCATGATGACAGTGTGGAATAGTCAAATTATAGGAAATATGGATCACCCAAACCCGAGAGGACAAGTGACTAAGTGAGGATATCCCAAACCTAACACGAGAGTAGAAGAGTGTCATGTTCAAGAGAGACATGCTTCCTATACAAAGGATGTCTCATCTTCAATTTCTCCCGCTATTTCTAGCGAGTACCCCAATTATTTTTATCACAAGCTTGAAGGGGATAGCATATGCTTCTTATGTAAGTTCATTCTTCGAATGAATCCATCCTAGTAAGTTTTATGAGCCCTAGGAAGTAGAATCTTGGTCCTGTCATGGTGACAAGTCTTTCGTCACAAAATGTTAACGAGTCCGACGTAAGAATAACTCGGTATATTTTTCATGCTTAGAGAGTTTGAAAAAGAAACTAAAAAGAAAACTCCATCATGTCCCTTTTCGTAATTTGCTCCTCGAACCCAAAAAGGTAGAAAACAATATCCGAGGGAACGTCTTGACCATGTCGACCAAGGTGTACGTTTTTTGTAAATAGTCACCCTCAGCCCGAAAAAGGGGTAAACGTATATTGAGATGATGTCAATTCATTTACTTTAACGAGTTCGAAATGACAAGTACTCAGCAATATTTTCAATTTTCGAGAGCCAGAAAAGAGCTGAAAGATGACTCTGGGGGGGTTCCTTTTTCGTTTATTTGAGGAGTCCGAAAAAAGAGATAAAATAAAACTCCTAGAACCGATCAATAATGATCATTGTTCACATTGAAGGCACCTAATACTGCACAAGAAATGCACCCATCACTGATATCGAGAAAATATTAAACTATTACAAAAGTATTTGACAAAATGACTTTCAAAACTTATAAATAGGTAAAAGTAATTTCATTTTTTACCATTTTACCAAACAAAGCTCTGAAAGTGTTTTTGTTCCCTAATTTCCTTGATTTTTCCAGTGGCTGTTATGGGAGATTTGGGGTACCATTTCATGATCTATCTGCGATAGGTAAGAGCTTCATCCCTACTCTTGCATTTCATTACATTTTTATTCAATTTTAACAGTGAATTTCAAGCTAGAAAAGAGGATTTTTAAAATTTAGGTCATTGGCGACCATTGCGACCATTGCAGGTATGGTCATTGAAATCATGATGGTCGCGTTCGAGCCCAAAGGCTCACACGATGCCATTGCATTGTTTTGAAAAATAGGCACGATGGCACCGAGAGCGATTTTTGGAGATTAAAAACTCATTTTGAAGAAAAAAAAGTTGATTTTTATCCATGGAAAAAGCACTAAAGAGTGTTTAAATGTTGTTTGCAGGAGAAATATGATCCTAGAGTGGAGATAAAGAGGCCATGAGGCTAAGGATCACCAAGCATATCAAGATTCGGCATGCATAAATGCTTTGAGGGATTGTGGCCTACTGAAATTCTTTCGGACCACAAGGTTGAGCGCACAGATGGAGTTGCTACCTTATCTGATCAACCTTTGGGATGTAGATCGCGAGATTTTAATCATCAAAGGGCAAGAACTGGAAATAGAGGAGATGGACATCTATTTCATCATGGGATTATCCCATCGAGGAGAAGCCATTCAACTCTTTGGATCTTTCTATGGAGGTGAGAGTACTAGGAGTCTAGTCCATAGATACTGTCCTTGAGCGGAGATAACCAACGGAGGTAAGGTGAATATTGAAACAATCACCAATGAACTCATTCTGAGAACAATATTGTTCACCATGATGTGTGTATCTAGCATGCAAGCTCTTCATGAGGCTTCCACTATTGCTTGTTTGACCCCCACCATCTTCAACTGGTGTGAAGTTCTTTTGGCGAACATGAAACGCCAACTGACCAAGGGTAAGCACGAAAATCTGAAGCAGTTCGGGTTTGGTTTGGTAGAAATTTTGAATAATAAACATATTCAATGGAGATTATCCTGATCATGTACTATTGCGGAATACATACACAATACATAAGCTCCTCTACGTTGATCATCAATATAGCAGCATCAATAACAATAAAACATCAAGAGCATGCACACATTAACACAGTATGTAACCCGGGGAAAGATTACAGCTGAAAACCCCACACTATCTGTATATTAATGATTGAGAACATGTAACATTACAATAGTCAATACTTCTCACAAGTATCCAACACTATCTCCACCTGTTACACACAATACAGCTCAGATCTAATCTCTAAATATATTCCATTGCTTGCCTGCCTCCACTGCTCAATACCTGCTCAAGAATGGATGAGAATGGTTGAACCAAACTCGTATTTACCTCAAAAGAATCACTCACACTTGGAATCACGTGAGTAGAGGCTATAATCACTTGGTATTGGCCAATTCTCAATGGCATAACTCAATCCCATTGATTGTGCAAATCCTCATGCACAACTATAGTCACAACTGATAGCAATCTGATCCTCTAACACTTGTCCTTGCTGAACTGAACATGCACTGACATGCAACTGAGTTAAATGATGTATTCTTTAGTTGCATTATGAGTTAATAATTATTTTAACAAATCATCATTAGTCTATTTGTAGTTAGACTAATTACAACTAGTTTAACCAAGTCAAATTGAACACGACTCCATCAACTCCACAATCAACTCCACCAAACTCAACTGATTGAGTTCTAACTGAAGTCGTGCATGAAACAACTCAACTGACCCACAAAGAAAATGTATTTCCTTTTTACAATAGCATGTGCCACATCTGTAGCTCAAACTAAAGTGCTCCAAGAGAATAAGATAAAGTTTATAGTCTAAATATTATTATAAGATAATAATATTTGACTGCTCTATAATTAGACTTGATAGTGTCACCATTGTTGTCTAAAAATAGAAGTCCATCTATTTTTTCCAACTTGAACAATCATCCATAAACAACATCCTACAACTCATAGACATGATCCATATGTCTAAAAATAGACAGTCTAAAAATAGACTTTGCAGCATAATTTGCCCGCGGGCCCACTTAGTGAAGGTGACACTAAGCTCCATCATCTTGTTGCAATATTAACACCATTGACACTCACCTTACTCCCTATCACCAAACCCTAAGACCTATACATAATTCCTACCATTCTCAAAACCCTAATTCCCATTTCCCAAACCCTATCATTCCCTAAAACTCTACTGCCATCATCAAAACCCTCATACATAGTCCTACTATCAATCAATCCTTTTATCCCCAAAAGAAAAACAACAATCTTCCTATATTTGAGAAAATCTCTTCATACTCATCATTCTTCAATCCACATTTGCAAGAATGGAAATAGATTCAACATATGAGAAGGATGATGAAACTGTCAGTGATTCTTCCCAAGAAGTTCATGCACCAAGAAAACCACATAAAGGAGGAAAACACATCCGAGTGGAACCACCACTCTCACAGAGTTACTAGCTTGCCCTCTTGCAGTAACATGTTTCGAACATCATCTTGTTACCAGTTTTGTGAAATGGTGAAGAGGGTGCAATATCACCATGAGCTTGCTAGGTTATTTGTTCTTAATCTTCACAATGGACACGTGAACCTAGCTGGTGTCTCTTTCACTTTGACATGTGAAACCATTGTAGCAGCAACAGGCATCCCTAATGTGGGTGAACAATGGAATAAGGGGCAACATGTGGGTAGAGAGAATTATGAGCCTTACATCAAGGCTAGTTATCAAAGGCAAATTAGTAAGGTCTTTCCTTTTAGATACCTACAAGACACTTATGCTCCACTTATGAAACTCATTATCAAGTATTTCACCTGTGAAGGGAGGTTTTCGCGTTTGTATACTTACCATGTTAGATTGTTGATGCACTTCACTAGAGTGAGGATGATGAACCTCCCCTATTTCATATGCAGAAATATTGAGAAGATGGCTACATATGTGCAAAGGAAACCTCTTCCTTAGCAGTTCAATAGAATTTACCATTTCTCATTGATCAAAATTGTTGTTTTGCATCAACCAAGCCTGCCAAATATTTCATGGGATACTTTTATTGCACATGAGGTCTTCAAAAGCCCTCAGGTGACTCCATCAGTGCTTCATGAGGAAGGAGGGCCTTCAAACCAGCCAGATGTTCATGAGATTGAACCTATAGGTGTGCCAGTGCTTGTCACTTATGAGAAAGGTACAAGGAGACTATTTGCAGCTGCCAAACAAGTATTATCTCCTCTAGGGGTGGAAGGGGTATTGTTCTCTTCACCAGACAATAGGAAAATGCTATCTTCACCCGGGGTGAAAGGGGATTTTCATTCTTCTTCAGCAGAGTAGGTAGAGGATAAAGGAAAGAGCCCTTTGCATGATGAAGGGCCTTGAGATGGTCAACATAGAGATTTTGTTTTGATTCAGGAAGAGGACACTGATTTGGGCTCCCAAAACCCAAGACTCAAAGAGATTATCAAAGAGAAAGAAGCTGACATCCATGCCTTATCACTTCACCTTGAGAGGGGTAAGTGGATTATCAACTTCCTTGAGCAAGAAAGCAAGTAGCTTACTGATAAATAAGACCTCTTGGAGTTACAAATCATCAAAGAAAACCGACAAAAGTCTAAGAGGGAAAAGGGCAAAGTGACATCCATTGAAAAAGACAATGACCAGGAATATTTGTTGGAGAAGGTGAATGCTTACCTTGAGAAGCTGTTGGACAAGGAAAACAAGAAAAAGAACATGTTATGCCACATGGCTTATCACTACTTGGCTCGGAGTAAAATCTGCAAGACAAGGATAAGGTACCTAAAAGCCAAGTTAAAGAGAGATTTGAGGAGAAAAAAAGAGCAAGATAAGGTCAAGATCTTGGCTGAAGCATCATTGGCCCAGCATAGCACCTAAAAAAGATCACTCATGCCAAATTTCAAGAAATTTGGTGAAGTTTTGGACATTTTTGAATATTTTAGGCAAAAGACAGGTTTTTCTAGCAGGTGTGTAGTGCTACCGGTGCTACACTTTTGATGGAGGCATCTTCTTGCAAAATGACCTGCATATTTGGAATCAACATGAAAAAATATGCATGCTCAGAAATGGTTTGGAAGTTTTGACAAGTTTTGGACCTCCAAAAGGGCCAAAAACACCTCAAAAATGCACTTTCTGCCACTTTTTTTCCACACAGGAAGCAGTCTTGGGAGATTGCATGTTTGGAGGGGCAAATGGAATCCAAATCAAAAAATTCAAGTTGTCCCAGAAAGTAGACTCACCAAGATTTCCAATGAGCCATTCTAAACCTAATTTGGACTTCGGAAAGCCTTCCAAAAGTGGCTTGAAAAAATCACTACTCACAGAAAAAATGGCGCTACACATAGGAGGAAAATTTGCAAATTTTGCCTATTTGCTCAGAATTTCGCCTAGTTTTCTACCAGTTTGACTTTTTCTCTCTCATGGTAGAATTTATTATGTAAATTGATGTAAATTGATGTACTTTGATGTAAAAAATATGAAAAATTACTTAAGGAGGTAGATACATCAGTTTTAGGTGGTTTTGAACTGAATGAATCAGTTTCCGTGGATTTAGAGGCAAATTGTTCCACTGCCTATTTTTCAGTTCCTAGTTTAGATCTTGTTGAAAAATCTCCTTAACTCATGGATTCGATCCCTGATGGCTAGCATAGGTGGTTTGAGGCCTATATCTTTTACTTTCTTAGTCATTTGTTAGGGTTGGACTCTTGTGGATGCATTGAGCACTTTTGTACATCATTTCTGTAGTTTTGGCAAGGAAATAGACCAGGGTTTTGCAGTATTTTGTGGGATTCTTGTGGTAATGTGAATTAGCAATGTTTTATTCTCTGTAATTCAATTTATCTTATGTTTATGTGTGCCATCATATCTATTATCTGCATAACTAAATGAATCAAGTGTAAAAGGTAGAATTCATTGATCTTTCAGTGCTCTGCCTTGGGGTTTATTTAGTTTTACATGTTTTCTACTGTTTGAAGAGGACTCATTAAATTTGCATGCCCTCTCCAACTCCTCACTAGTCTTTAGAATCACCATCACATTCATTTCAAAGTGCTAAAACACTTGCCTACCTCGCCCCACAAAAACCTCTACAAATCTGAGTTGATTTCCCGGACCCAAAGCTGCCTTCCTCACTTGATCCAGCAACCAACCATTAAAATAAATCAAGTTACTCTAAGCATATACCTAGCATAAAATTTAATATTCATATTAGTCATATCAAGCCTTACTTGCCATATTTTCTTTGAGATTAATAAGGAGAGAGCCCTCTCCTGACCTGGTAGGGCTAGCTCCTAGGTTAAGCGTGGTTTGATGTTACCCTAGACCTGCCTTTCTCAGACTGAGGTAGATTTAGGCCCTGACAAAGCCTTTGCAAGAACCACCTCGAAAATACCGATGGCCTCCCATGGGGGAATAAAAGAGAGATGAGGGAGCAAGAGATCCTATCAAAATATTGCTCGAGGAGGCCCTCAAGAAGGAAACAAACGCAATGATAGATAAGATTTCCCAGATCCTTCAAGTTGTTACCCACCTGTGGCGCATCCACATACAACAACCACTATGGAGGCACCAATCCTTTTAAGGTACAAGTAAACTTTGACATTCCCATATTTGAGGGCCAAATAGATAGAGACTTTGTAGATATATGATTAAATATGCTAGAAGGATATTTTTATGTTCATGATTTTTCCAACAGGGAAAAAATTACTTTTTCTCTTCTCAAAGTCACCCCATGTCAAGGACAAGTGGGAAACCTACTATGAGTAGAAGCATGAAAGTACGCCCTCACTGTTTTCAGTTGCACCCACCTGGAATTTGTTCCAGGATGCCATGGAGTAGTACTACCCTGTCATGAGATATAAGGATAAATAAATAAAGTTTACCATCCTCCGACAGGGAAGGGACCAAGATGTTTCAGAGTTTACCAATGTTTTTCATACCCTTCACACAAAGTTGGGTATCAAGGATTCTAACAAACATTTGGTACTCAAGTACCATGGCTATCTACACAGGTACAAGTACATCCAAGATAAGATGGAGTCATTGGACATCTCCTTTCTCGGCATAGTCTATTGATATGTTGTGAAGATCAAGCAAAATCTTAAATAGAAGAAGTGAGACTTTGGATCTGGGAATCCGAAGCAAGGGAAGGGTGCCCCCAAACCCCAAAACAAAGGACAAAGCCAAGGCAGGGCTACCTAGGACAACCTACCAAAGGTGAAAGCAAATTCTAACACCACTAAGTTGAAGAAGGACACAGGAAAGTGGTGCGAGTTCCATAAGAGCTCCACTCACAACACAAGTGAGTATCAGGCTAAGGAGTCACTAGTGGTAGAGGAAAACGCTTCTAAATCAGATGAATGTATAGAATTTGATTCAAAACCCGATGAGGGGAGTGAAAAAAGGAAGTAGGTTATCAATTTGTTGCCCAACACCACCATTTCCACAATGAAGATCCAAAAGGAGGAATCCAAAATCCAGAGGAGGAAGAGTTCCTCTTCCACTCCCAAATGTGGGTAAAGGGTTCCCCACCACAGTTCATTGTCGATAGTGGGAGCCAAAAGAACCTCATTTTAGCAGAGGTCCTGAAAGGGCTGGTATTAATGACCACAACACACCCACAACCATACACCACCGGGTAGATTCACCAGGGACGGGATCTTCGCGTCATCCAGCAGTGCCGCCTTCCATACAACATCAAGCTGTTCATGAATGAGGTATTATATGACATTGCTACCCTTGATGTTTGTGACGTATTATTAGGCCAACCATACTTGTGGAAGAGACATGTTATATATGAGTCAAGGCCTTGCACTGTTATTGTTACCTTGGGGAATAAGTTGTACAAGATATTGGAGGTAGCACTGCCTACCACCATCCCTTTGGTTACTGCAAAACAATGTTGTAAGCTCATTTCAAAAACTAAGAAATTTATTTTCCTGATGATAAGCCATCATGGAAAGAAGAAGACAATGGTCATGAACTCGAGATAGGTCCCCTCTGCATGACAAAAATAGATGGACAAGGTCATGCAGGAGTACAAGGAAATATTCACCTCCCCCGTAGGGGTCCCTCTACACTATCAGGTCAAGCACAACATCAATATGACCCCAGGTGCATCGTTTCCCAATGGACCAATCTATTGGTGCTCTATTATGGAGAATGACGAAATCAAGAGAAATATTTAGGAGTTGTTGCAAAAAGGTCACATCCGATTGAGTTCACCACCCTATGGAAGCTATATCTTGTTGGTACAGAAGAAGGATGGGACTTGGAGACTCTATATTGACTATTATGCTTTGAACAAGATCACTGTCTAGAATGGGTACCTGATTCCACAGATTGATGACTTTGTGGAATAACTCAAGGGGGGGAAATACTTCAACAAGATCAACTTGAAGTCTAGATATAACCAAGAACCAGTAGAACCCTCCAATGTGTGGAAGACTGTCTTCAAAGACAAGGAGGACCTTTTCAAATTGTTGGTTATGCCTCTCAAGTTGATGAATTCTCCTATAAACTTCATAAGGTTGATGGGTGACATCTTGCGGCCATTTACCAACTCATTTGTAATGCTATACTTGGATGACATCCTGATCTTCAACCAAAGTTGGGAAGAGCACCACCACCACATCTGATAGGTTCTCCAAACACTACGACAACACAAGCTGTGTGCTAATTTAGAGAAATGTGATTTAAGCATGGCCCAAGTTCATTATCTGTGATACATTATTGATGAGCGAGGGCTGCATGTGGATCCAGCCAAGATCCAATTCATTTTGGATTGGCGAGCCCCAACCACTCTAACAAAGCTTTAGAGCTTTCTGGGTCTTGCCAATTTCTACCGCAGGTTTGTGTAGGGGTTCTTTCATATCACTTAGCCCCTGAGTCAAGTCACTAAGGGAGGAGCAAAATAAAAATTATTTTGGTCTTAATCTCAACAAACTTCATTCATAGATTTGAAACATCGCCTCTTCTCTACACCAGTTTTCACATTACCAGACTTACAACAACCATTTGAGATCGAGAGAGATTACTCAAACCATGCTATTGGGGTAGTCCTTACTCAATAAGGGCATCTAGTGGCATATCATAATGAGACACTTTTAGACACACTCCAAAAGTATCCCACTTATCAAAAAGAGATGTATTCCATTGTGCAGGCCTACTGACAATGGAAGCATTACATTTTGGGTAAGGAAACGGTCATCCACACAGACTACCGACCCCTGCAGTTCGTATAGACGTAAGATAAGTTATAGAATGATCTCCATCATAAGTGATCCACATACTTGCAATAGTTCCATTTGAATATCAAGTACAAGAAGGAGAGCACCAATAATGTCGCAAACTGCCTCAGCCGACCAGCGATCATGGGGTTAACCACCATGCTCAACTCTTATGGGAACGAGGCTTCTGATTGGCCTATTCTCTATAAAATTGACCCAAAATGTGGCCACACATACCAAGCGCTCTTGGAGGATTAACAAGTTTCAAATTTTCACCTCCACGATGCACTATTATGCCACTTGGGACACCTTTGTGTTCCTTCAATTGAGCATGCCAAGATGATTTGGGAAGTGCACTATAGTTGGGTCATTGGGAATTTTGGGGTCAATAAAATGGTGGCAATAATATAGAAGTATTTCTATTGGCTAAATCTTTGACAGGATGTCAAGAAGTACATCAGATCCTACACTTCCTATGCCATTTCCAAACCAACCATCAAGAAGCAAGGCCTCTTTATCCGATGCCTACCCCCAGTCGACCTTGGGAATCCATCTCCATGGATTATGTTCTCAAAAAATATGACCCTGATAGGTTTCTAATCAAGTAGACTCTGAGTAACTCTTTCAAACCAATCTTTCGATTGAGGCTTAGCCTCCTCAACCTGAGAGGGCTCTCTCAATAGGTTTAAGATTTTTGATTAATGATTAGATGGCTAACTCTAGAAATAAAAATGGACAAAAATGTATAACTAGTTGAATCAAAAATATTTAGCAAACATCTATTGGGCTATGGAGTTAAGATAGTCTTCAACAAAACATCATAATCAACTAAACATGGAAGTCAAGGCACTTGGAGTTTAGGTTTATAAGTGAAACAGTAACACAGTGAATAAACACAGTTTACAGGAATGCGAAGGAAGTTAGAGCATTTTCCAATGAATTCTAAGTAAGTCATGCTCATACCACTACAAATAAATAATTGAAATAGGCCATAGAAATATCAAACACATAAACCCCTTGTGAATCTTGAGTAGTAAAACTGATCTCTGTATTAAGTTTGAAGAACACATAGTCTACTACAATAACAAAACTTCTTTTCTATTCAAATTGCCAAACCTGAGAAATTCGATCTCATGGTTCACATATAGCTATTACAACCTTGGATTCTATGATCCATCCTTAGGAGAATTCAAATTTCTAAAATTGACACCTATCTACTCATAAAACAAACTTCTTAATTACAAACTGATAGCTAACTGTCTTTTAGGAGTCCTAATACAAATAGGAGTGAAAATCCTAAAAAATATTTCAAAAACATAATATATGACTTAACTACATTCTTTGACAGCTGCTAATCCATGTCTTCGACCTTTATGATGTCTCCAACATTGCTACAAACCCTACTGATTCATGACCTAACTGTCCTAAAAACCAGGAGACAAAGTTCCTTCTCTTTAGCCCTTAATCCTTTATGATTATCTTCAAGCAGTTTTGTTGGCATTGATGATTGTTTCCTATATGTGACATGTGTTAGAAATCCATTAAAACTTTAATTTTCCACCTGTTCAAAAAGAGAACCTTGAACAAATGAATAAGAAGATGAAACATGACTGCGCTATCAAAATAGCATGTTTTCGTAGCGCAGCTTTTATATCACTGTAAAATACTTCTTTGCACCATTCTTTCTGCATCTATGCAATTTGAAACTTCATATATGATCTTCATATGTCTATCAACACCCTCAAAACTTGAAACTTATCAGACCTTATCTCTGAAATACATATAAAAAGTGCTAAAAGTTCACCTTCAGCAGTTTCGTAGCGCGCTACGAAACTGCTGTGTATGCTCTTTTTCCAACACAATTTTGAAAAATTTGAAGTTTGGGGATTTTCGAAATTTCATAAGGACTCATGTGAACACCAAGAACCAAAACAACTTAAATATATAAGATGCTCCTCTTCAAAAATTATCTTCTTTTTAATATCAAAACTGATTTAAGATATATCTTTTACTGCCCTTTTTCATCACCCTGTTTCATTGTTGTTGTAGCCTCTCTTCAGATTTTGTTAATTGTATTTCTAGGTCTTTAACCTGTCTCTTCAATCTCCTGTTAGTAGCTCTCAACTGAACATTCATCATCCTTACAAATCTGGCTTCTTTAATTGCAGGTCCAGTAAAGTACTAAGATTCACTGCTGACTATTTCTAGTTTGGAAACTTTTTCAAGTTCCCAGAGAGCCTTTATCCTCTTGAAATTTGTCTTCTCAGTAGCATGCCTTCTTGCTTTCTTCCTTAGTCTAGCATTTTCATTATTAGCTACTCTTAACCTTTCTTCCATTTCTTCATAACTAGTTTTTTCTGTATGAGTGGAAAGAACTTTGTTTTTTTCACCTTCAGGTATTGTTGATGAAAGGTTTATCAACTCTTCCTGAACAATGGAAGCTTCCTTTGTTTTCCCTAACTCAATATTGGACTCTTTCATCTTTTTCAATTTCCTGGTTAAAGGCTTTCTGGGCTTGAACACAAATGCTATAACCTCATTCTCAAAATCCAGGTTCTTAGAAGATTTCATCTTCTTCGACTTTCCTTCATCAAATTTTATGAAATCTACCTGCACCAAAGGGGATTATTCAATATCAATGGCTCATAAAATATCATTTAAACTACCCTTTAAGCATGGAGTTTCTTCTGAGATCACTAATTTACCCTTCTCCTTTGCAATTTGACTTCTAGTCAATCTCCTTTGAACTGGTTTGTTAGATGATTGTTCTTATGTCATTTATTTAACTTTAGCTATATTTTTCTTTGTAGATTGAAGAGTATCAAGAATAACCACTAATGCTTTACTCACTTTCTCTTTCACCTACTTTCTAGGTTTCAACTTAACAAATCTTTTTGACTTGGTCATTACAAGCTTACTGATTTCTGCTAGTGGAGTTTCTTTAGGCTTAGGGTTAACGCTTGTATCTTGATTTTCCACTCCAAAACCACATAGAAAGAAAAATGAAGACCATTCTCTGTTGACCCTTTTGAGTTCATGTAAAACTATCAATTTAATTATACCATGATGAAAAAGGGAGGTTTCATATGCTTGAGATTTCATTTGCACTTTATCTGAAATCTTAGCTATACTTCAATACAGGAAGAAAGACAAATCTAAAGAAATCATACAAGTAAAATGCAACAGGAGATTAAAATGATATGAATATACTTTATGATATCTTCCCTCATAGGTAAAATATCTTTGAATGTTGAAGAGAAAGTTGGCATAGATGTCTTTGATGTGGTTCCTTGGAATTGGCTTGGTTAACTCTGTTTCTGCAAACTCTAGCTTCAGAAACACTTTACATGGTTCCATGTAAAATATGAAGTTTTTGAACCATCTATCTTGTCCCCTAGGAATCTCTGTCACCGAAGTTATGATCTCGGGAGTAATTGGAAAGTTTAGGATTCCAATTTTTGTGTTTGAGCTAGTGAAATGTAGAGCAAACTCCTTTGTCACCTGAGTGTGTCCTCCCTGCAATTTTTGACAAAATTTCTAGCACCCTGTTTTCTTGAAGGCTTTCATTACTGATTTATCTCTGGCTAAGACCTCGATGCTTTCAGGCTTTGTCCTTAAACAATGACTAGACCTATGGTTTTTCCTTTCTTCTATCATCTTTTCCTCTAAATTTCTGTAACAAATCATCCTTGCTTCAATTTCTGTTTATCAGCCTCGCTTGCTTATGGAGGTCAGCCTCGCTTGTTACTGGTAATCAGCCTCACTTAAAAGATTAATGAGAGAATCTTTGGTAAGGGATTAGCATAATCTTATCATTCAAAAAAAATTTGTTTGAGTGTTTACATGCAAACTGCAATAAGAAACCAGCCAACCCTTTCAAATTTGAAATTACCTATCATGATGACCCCTACATTTGAAATGATGGATTTGGATGGTTGTATGCTTAAGATTTGACTCCTAGCTGACACCTAATAATGAAAAATTTTTGGAATTTGAATGAATTGATGCTTTGAGAAGACTGCCTATGAATTCGTGCTTTCGTAGCGTGCTTAGTATATTTTCGGGAAAACGTGCCACGGAAAGAGAAACTTTTTCGTAGCACAAAACAGACCTTTTACATTGTCTACGCTATGAAAACGTGGTTTCGGGGCTAATTTAAAAAAAAAATCAAAATGTTTTAAAATATGAGTTTTAAATAGAATGTGAGACTTCTAGGACGTGGAATAAGGTTGTTAAACTTTATTTGGATATGAAAGTGAGACTTTTGAGAATCTTAACCTATCACCTACCCATCAAAACATAAAATGACTTAACACCTATCTAAGACCATGACTAGGAACAATGTAAATTGTTCAGGTCTAGGGAAAAAAAAACTTTTGTGGTGATAACAGTGGCTCCACTTGGGATAGTGTACCCCTGTGGCACAATAAGAACCTGTAGCTCCAATGTTGTCCATTTTTTTTTTTTTAACAGAAAAAAATTTCATTTGATTTGACAAGAATCTTATTCAAACTGTTTGGGCCTTCACCTCGAGTTTAAGATCTCTGTTTTAGCTTGTCATTATTAGCAATAAAATTGACAAAGATGGAATATATACAATGTCATGAGTGATTGATAAAAATTCAACATGTATAATTGAGGATTTCTAAATTGAGGTTCATGTTTCATAGGAGGAGCATAAGTGTTTCCAAGAGCTAACCTATCCATCAACTTCTCCATGGTCTTCATCATTAAGTCAAATTTATCTTCAGAATTTGAAGAGGAAGGTTTCTCTTCTTCTTTCAATTTAGTTTTTCCCATTTTTTACTTTCTAGTAGCTATCATGTTTACCTCTACCTTTACTGCATCACTTTGCACTTCAGCAAGTGTAGGTGATTCTCTTTCTCTCAACAAGATAGAAAAGTCATAATCAAATGCTTTAGCATATCTCATTTGTGCTAAGGCTTTTGGAGGTTTCAAACGAGCTGGAGTTGAGTCAAAAATTTATTAAATCTTTTTGAAAATTTTGAACAGATTCATAAGGTGCCCTTCTAAGACTGTTATACTCAGTAAATGCTTGAACTTGATTAGTTCTATTTCCCAATTTTCTTAGAAATTTATCTTCAAACTAATCCCAATTTTGAATGCTTCCCTGTGCAAGAGCTTTAAACCATTTTCTAACTTCACCAATAAAACTCTGTGCAAACAGTCTACAACAACTTCTCCATATAAATATCAAACACATAAACCCCTTGTGAATCTTGAGTAGTAAAACTAATCATTGTATTAAGTTTGAAAAACACACAATCTATTACAATAACACAACTTCTTTTGCTAATCAAATTGCCAACCTTGAGGAATTCGATCTCATGCTTCATATAGAGTTATTACAACCTTGGATTCTATGATCCATCCTTAGGAGAATTCAAATTTCTAAAATTGACACCTATCTACTTATAAAACAAACTTCTTAATTACAAACTATCAGTTAACTGTCTTTTAGGAGTCCTAATACAAATAGGAGTGAAACTCCTAAAACATGTTTCAACAACCTAATCTATGACTTAAATACATTTTTTGACAGATTCTAATCCATGGCTTCGACCTTTATGATGTCTCCAGCATTGTTACAAACCTTGCTGATTCATGACCTAACTGTCCTAAAAACTAGGAGACAGGGTTCCTCCTTTTTAGCCCTTAATCCTTTATGCTTATCTTCAAGTAGTTTTGTTGGCATTGATGATTGTTTCATATATGTGACATGTGTTAGCAATCCATTAAAACTTCAGTTTCCACCTATGCAAAAAGAAAACCTAGAACAAGTGAATAAGACGATGAAACATGACTGCGCTATGAAAATAGCATGTTTTGGTAGCCCAACTTTTATATCACTGTAAAATACTTCTTTGAACCATTCTTTCTACATCTATGCAATCTAAAACTTCATCTATGATCTCCATATGTCTATCAGCACAATCAAAACTTGAAACTTATCAGACCTTA
>APFE031568547.1:0-40452 GCA_000404065.3 Pinus taeda
ATTTTAAATCTGTCCAATCCTAAAATAACTGAAACTCTTAATACAAACCAAAAGCAAGAAATTACATGGTATTTAGAGTTTGATGGTTCTGTCAACAAGTTAGGAGCAAGGGCAGGTGTATGGATTCACAATACACATGAAAATCATGCAGAGGGCCATGCCTACGGACTAAATTTCAGATGTACCAACACCATGGCAGAGTATGAAGCTCTCCTCTTAGGCCTATAATTGCTCAAAGTTCTAAGAGCTACAAAAGTGTCCATTCTAGGTGACTCCAATCTAATCATACAAAAAATAAAAGGAAACTTTGTTACTAATGACAATAGAATGAGGGCCTATAGGATTGTTGCCACATAAATACTTAACACCTTCACTGAATCCGAGCTAGCCAAGATTTCTAGAAACCATAACATACATGCACACAGCCTGGCCACTTTTGCTAGTACATGCAAGCTTCCCTTTGAGCCAAATCACCATTTTACTGCTGAGATAAAACATAGGCCCATTGTTCCTAATAATATTAGAGATTGGAAAGTATTTGAAAATGATGCCAGATTAATAATTTCCTCACTCTTGAGGGCGAGTTTTCAAATTCAAACATTGAAATGGAGGCCATGAATGATTCCCAACAACAAACAAAAGAAAATCAGCAGGCTGTAACAGCAAAACAAATCTTGAACCCAACTGTTTTTGACAATGCTAATATAGAAGAGCTCAGACAAATGCATTTAGAGCAAGCAGACAAAGCAGAGGCTGAGTTTATTGATCTAAAGAATAACTTTTTACCTGCTGGCCTTACTCCATTAGAAGACATATTTGATGACAATGATGTGCCCAAAAAGCCAAAAATGGAGCCTTTAGATGCTGCTATAGAAGAACACAACATAGGGACAGCAGAGAAGCCCAGAATGATCAAATTGTCCAAAAATCTACCCCCTGATCAAAAACCAAAGTATGTGGATTTGTTCAAAGAATTCCAAGATGTATTTGCTTGGAGTTATGAGGACTTGAAGTCCTATGACACCTCAGTGATTCAACATACCATCCCCTTCAAACCAAAGCAAAAACCATTCCAGAAAAAACTTAGAAGAATAAACCCTATGCTTCTTCCCCTCATTGAAAAGGAAGTGAAGAAAATGTTTGAAGCAGGTATCATAGCACCCATCAGATTTTCTGAATGGGTATCCAATCTGGTTCCTACAAGGAAAAAATCTGGTGAGATCAGACTGTGTGTAGACCTAAGAAACTTAAATCAAGTCTCTCTAAAATACCACTATCCTTTGCCCAAAATGGACCACATCCTGCAAAGAGTGGTGGGGTCATCTAGAATTTCTTTACTTGATGGCTTTTTCAGGTTTCAATCAAATACTTGTTCACCCAGATGACCAATAAAAAACAGCCTTTACCACACCGTGGGGAACATTTAAGTATGTTAAAATGCATTTTGGGCTAAAGAACGCTGGTGCCACCTTTCAAAGGGCAATGGATATTGCATTTGCCAAGGAAATACATGATTTCCTTGTTCTTTACCTTGATGACTTAACCCCTTTCTCTAAATCAGATCAAGAGCACCTCAAACATTTAAGGCAAATCTTCATGACATGTAGGAAATATGGCATTTCCTTGAATCCCAAGAAGTCCTTGTTTGGCCTTGAGGAAGGTAAGTTGTTAGGCCACATCATTTCAAAAGACGGTATTAGAATTGATCCGGAAAGGATCCAAGGCATCCTCCAAATTCCCTACCCAAGAAGCATAAAAGAGTCGCAAGCATTCCTTGGAAAGATCAATTTCCTAAGGAGATTTATCCCAAATTTAGCCGAACTGATAAGACTATTAAGCAACATGTTAAAAAAGGATGCCAAGCTAAAATGGTCTCTTGAAACCAACCAGGATTTTGAGAGTATCAAAACTGCCTTGACTCAAACGCCTGTCCTCACAAGTCCGCAATTTGACAAAGAATTTATCATTTTTTATTTTGCATCTGAGCACACGATAGTTGTTGTCCTTTTGCAAAAAGATGATCAAGGAAATGAAAATCCAATTTCATTTTTCAGCCGAGCCTTAAGAGACGCGCCCTTGAAGTATCAAATTATGGAAAAGCAGGCCTATGCCCTTGTCAAGGCTATAAAAAACTTCAGAGTTTATATTTTATATTCGCATGTGATTTCCTATGTCCCAAACTCTGTTGTAAAAGACATACTAACTCAAGAGGAGCTGGAAGGAAAAAGAGGCAAGTGGATTGCCAACATTCTTGAATATGACATTGAGATAAAACCCACCAAGCTGATAAAGGGACAAGGTTTAGCCAAACTAATGTCCGAAACTAACCTTCAAGCCTTAGACATCTACCAACTGGACAATGAACGGGAGCTGGCGACTCCATAGATCAGTCAAACCTTTTTACAAAACCCATGGTTGCTGATATTTGCTTTGTACTGTTAAACCTGTGTGCTCCCCCAGGATTGTCCAGGACCAAAGAAAGATTTTTAAAGATGAAAGCATCAAAGTTTTGTGTCTTAGATGGTGCCCTATTTTGGAAGAATCATGAAGGTATTTTGCTTAATTGCTTAACTTTAGATGAAATTGACAAAGTCCTCAATGAATTTCATATAGGATATTGTGGAGGGCACTTATATTGGAAATCAACAGCCGATAAAATCCTAAGGGTTGGGTTTTATTGGCCCTCTCTATTTGTAGATGTCAATAAATTTGTTGTTTCATGTCACAAATGCCAAATCTTTGAAGGAAAAAGAAAATTGCTGCCTTTGCCCCTTAAGCCCATCTCAACCGAAAAGCCTTTTCAACAATGGGGTCTTGACTTCATAGGTGAAATCTGCCCCTCCTCTTCAGGCCAGCACAAGTGGATTTTAACAGCCACTGACTATTTCACCAAGTGGATTGAAGCCATCCCATGTAGGCAAGCCAATGATTCCACTATTATCCAGTTCCTTGAGGGCAATATCCTTTCCAGATTTGGCTGGCCTGAGAAGATCATCACTGACAACACTGCTTCCTTCAAATCCAAAAAGATGATCAACTTCTGCCATAAATTTCACATTACCTTGGGCCATTCTACATCCTACTACCCTCAAGGTAATGGCTTGGCTGAATCATCCAACAAAAGCCTCATCAACATCATAAAGAAAGTGCTGGAGGAAAACAATAAGAACTAGCATAGAAAGCTCACAAATGCCCTGTTGGCAGATAGACTTTCAACCAAGAGATCCATTGGGATGAGCCCTTATGAGCTAGTATATGGCATGGCAGCCAGATTTCCTTCATCTTTGGGCATTTCGACTATCAAACTATTACAGGAGATTCAGGCTGAACCAAATGACATTCAAAGAGGAATTAATCAGACCATTCATCTTCAACAAACCAGAGAGCAGGTGTATAACAGAGCTCAAATTTTGCAAGAAAAACTCAAAAAGACGTTTGATAAGAAAGCTAAGTCTGAGGACTTCTGTGTTGGTAGCAAAGTTCTAAGGTGGGACTCACGAAGAGAAGACAAGGGAAAACATGAAAATTTTGATTTTCTTTGGAAAGTTCCATTCATTATCAGCGCTGTGCAAGAAAATAACACATATTTCCTCAAATCTATAGATGGTAGCATAGCTGAAGAGGGCCCTGTAAATGGCCGAATTTTAAAGCATTATCATGATCCCTTTCGTTGAGAATAACCCAACGGTATTATTTATGTACATAAATGTTTGTATATATTAGCACTTTGTTTCATTTTTGTGTAACAGTCCGAATGATAGAGCACGCAGAAGAAAGCAGACAATGCTTCACAGTCCACAAGCAGTTCAGTTGAGGGATAGTGCTATTCTCATTCCAAAGTTCCAACTATCCAACAGTCAGCACGAAGAAATTTCAATCTACAGCAGCAATAGAAGATCAAGGCAGTCTGACCTGCTATTCTTGGCCTTTCACAAGGAAAAGTAATCCCCAAGTGGAGCCACTGTTTGCCTCCTGCTGCAGTAGGTTACTCATTTTTCATGATTGACATTTTTACATGCCAAATATGTCATACTTTGGATGCTGCAATGTTCCATATTTGCTACAGAGGCCAAAGAAGGATGCCATGAGAGTGTGCTAGTCTAAATTCCATTGTTGTGTTCCAATTTTGATGTGCTATTCCATTTTTTATGAATTTTCAGTTAAAGGGAGGTCAAAACAGCTTAATCTTGGTCTCCCTAGGTTTCAATTTCCTGTCGTAGAATATAGAGAATCGTTATCTATCCAAATAGCTTAATCTTGGCAGATTCTTAGACAGGTAGAGAAGCAAGGGTGCTCAATAGCTTAATCTGATCCCCTAGATGAAATAAGTATAGATGTAGATAAGAGGACAGTAAAAGAAAAGTTGAAACGCTGGGGTTGCTAGTTCAAGTGCACCCAAACGAAAGGAAGAAAAAATGCTAGGTAAGTAGGCTGGGTAGGTAGTTTTGAGGTTGCAGAATGTTGATTTGTGATCGATTTCATGTTTTCAAATGTCATATTTATTTAGGTCACAATTATCAGACAGTTTTCATTTTGAGGAGCTCAAGCAAAGCATAACTAACTTCCCCCTTCTTCCTTATTCCCTAAATCACTCACTAACTTCCCCTAAAGAGGTCAAGATCTGCTTGATACCTCTCAGATTCATCATTCTTCATATTAGTAGCCTTGGTAAAGGTTTGCTTTACTCAAGGAATGTTCATACTTCCTCTATAAGTCCTATTTCCCCTTTATAGCCTAAGAGTTATACACTTAGCACTTTCTTGTCACCATTCATATTAACTACTAACTCTAAATATGTGACTCCCTATCTATCTCCCCTTCCCTACTAAAACTATGTTAATAACTCCCCTGTATACTTATCCCCTCCCCTTGGTTGAAATATAACCATAAGTACACTTGGAAATTGCTAAGTTTATTTGAAACTCAACAAGAACCCTCATTTCCCCCCTCAAACCATCTTCTCATGCATATTGAACCCCTCCCATGACTTGAAATCCCTTCAAACATCAAAAATTCTGCTACCGATCATAAAACCCTCATCACTTACCTTGGGCCTTGCTCCAATTGCAAAAAGATTCTATTGGACCCCCTCCGATGTGATATCCCAGTTGGAAGGGGAGTCGTGTATCAAAACAACGCATAAAGTGTGCCCCCGATTGGTTTGGCCAACAGAGATTTCGCCGATCGGCATATCGCTATGACAAAACAAAGCATGCATGCGCGCTGCTGATATGGTCATCGCCGATGCTATGTTGCTGATCGCATATTGGCGATCGACGTTTCATATGAATCCACGCCATATATATATGTAGGCCCCATCCCTTATCCTTCCGCCACCTTCTCTGTTCTGCCATCCGTTCGATTGCCCGCGCCCTAGATCTAAGGAGGGCGGGTCTGTTCCCTTCCGAACCTATCGAAGATTAGCATCCGGGGATGGGAGTTTTTCCCCTGCCACATCACCCGTTGTACGAGTCCCACCACTGACATCATGCTAACATCATCCACCGAAAGAAAAGCGCGCAAAGGCGAAATCGCCGCTTAGGAAGCCCAGATTCAAAATCTGAGGCAGTTTTCGATGTGCGATTAGCGCGTAGATATGGGAAATAGGCTGAAATGGGGAATCTTTTCTTCAAAAATCGTTTTTTGCCTCAAAAGGGCAGAAAAAGGGCGATTTAGTATTTTAAAAGAGTATCAGAAGCAAAAAGAAGCCGAAACTCATGTCAAAGTGTATCAGTGTTGTGGCAAAGTGTATCAGTGAAGATTTTCTCAGTGCTTGAAGCTGATAAAACATTAAAGAGCCCCTAGCAAGTCAAAGAAATAGTAAAAGCCACTTAAAGCCCCTCAAATCACAGTTATTGCACATCAGAGCTACTCAAGAGCACTGGAGCAGAGACTAATGCGCAGTTATGATAAATGGCCAGCGCATAACAGCAAAGAATACATTCCTACTCATTTTGAAGCAGCTTCCCCAACGCGACACTTAGATAAATATTTCATACATTTACTTCAAGATAAGATGAATTAAAGCACTCATTTCCCTCAAATCTGTTTAAGATATGCTATAATAAATACTCCTAGATATTTTCACTATAAAGACAACCCTGAACAATGGGGGGAGAGGTGGTGAGTTGGCTGATCCGACCCAGGAGAGACTTGCAATGTATATCTGATATGTTCTATAATCAAAGATTGCTGAAAGGATTGGAGCAATCACTGTCTGTTGCATATAAATGAATAGTGACTGTGGAATTCTTGTAATGCTACATGGAACAATAAGTTTTCCTTCATTATATTTCATTATATATGTTTAAACCGCTATCATATCATTGTCTAAATAACAGGAAAAATGAATAGCCTAGACTTTTCTTAATTGCACTCTATGCTCAATTTCTGTTGTTTCTATATGTTTTCCTCTGAATTAGATATAAATGTGAATTCCTTTTGGCTCATATTTTCCCTAATTCACCCATGTATGGAAGTTATCCAGGGATTCTTAACTGCCCCTAGATATCGCTCATTCGCCTTCCCTCTGTTAAGCTGAGTGAGAGATTCTTAATTGCCCCTCATTCCTTATATTTCATTTCATTTGCTTTAGCTTGAAGGTTGTTTTATGTGTAGCTACCTTGCTCCATTTTCCTCTTGTGACCAAGAAAACGCACCAGCAGTCTTACTCCATGACTCCATGCCCAATGGTTTGAAACTTGTCACTCTATGCATTGCCTCTCTACTTGAAAACAACCTCCTTCCACCCAAACACAAACAAAATCCCTTGAACCCAATAACTAGCCTAAAATCATCATCAACAAAGCTAAATCATCAAGAGAGAGCCCTCTCTGATTGCAGGAGGGTTAGAACCTGCAGTCCAAAGATTGGTTTGTGGTACCTCGGCCGTATCCCTTCAGGAGCTTAGGAACAACCTGAGTGTTAACACGTTGGTCGTATTGTACTTAATAAGTACCTATTCTACGTAGGTTTTACATATTTTAGAATATTCTTTGTTACTAGACTTATGTCAGTAGTTGCTTCAATAACCAATATTATGCATGACTTACTGGTGTAACATCCCTGTCTAATTTTTTTCGAAGGCAATGTATACCTCACATACTTTTTCTATGTAATATTTTTTTATTGTTGGTCACTCCTATTTTACTTCCCTCCATCTCTCTCTACCCTAACGAATCCATTTTTGACATATTTCCTTTGTATAGGTATTTGATTTTAAATCTAAGGGATCATTTTCCTCTAATGAGTTCCTTATATAAAGAATTAACTTATCAAAATCCATAACTACTTTTTATATAATCACTGGTAACATTTATAACTTATACTTTAATAGATACTTTAGTTTGTAACAATAAATTTTATGCATTTCTGATATTACCTTATACTATTTTATTCAACCTCCTAGTATCCCTTATTTGGGGTTGATGTGTTATTCCTTCAGTAGCCTATCATTACTAATCTATATTTCCTTCCCTAAACTTCCTGCACAACCCTTTTTCTTAATCCATTAACTCTGTTGGAAATAATATAGAGAGGGGGGTGAATCAGTATTGGCAAGTCAATTATATTTCATTTCACAATCAAATTTGTATATGCTAATTCAGTTAGTGAAAACTACGTATATACGCAACTATAGTTAAGGAAACTAATGTATACCCTGTAGACTTATAATTTAGCTAATTCTTTAGATGTCGAGCAATAATATGTGCATCAGAATCATATAAACAATAACCAGGTACAATAAAAATGGATTAGACAATCACACACAAGAACACAACATATAAGTTGGAAACCCAATGTGGGTGAAAACCACCTGTTGCAATTCGTCTCTATCTTCTTTTAATAAGAAACTTATGTTTACAATGTTTTTGTACTGATGCAGTCTTATACCAGTACACAAGCTTCTACCTACAGAAGGCTACAACCTTCTCTCTTTCTCCAGTTTCTCCTGGAAGGAAGCCTCAACCCCCTTAGCTCTTGTACTAGCTGATGTGTTTACTAGTACTTAGGTGCTAACCTACAGAAGGCTACAACCTTATCTTTTCTTCTAGGGACCGCATTTCATAAATTTTCAGACTGGATCCATCAATGACATCAATCAAACATCTACATCAACCAATCTCCTTGTACCAACCAAATTGAATCAACCAATCTCTTCTCCGAAAGCTGTAGCCAAAATACTATACCAGTAACCAAAACCCAAAATATTGCAGCCGCAAAATAGAAGTAGCTAAAGCATAATATTTGAGATGTACACTACTTCAATGTGACAAACTTGCATGCATACACATTCTTCCCAAGGCCAACCTGCATATATGCTATTTTGGAATGCTGAACCGGCGTGTATATACGCCTTTGCTATATTGAACCTGCATACAGATCTGTAAAAGATGATTTAAACTTTACAACTATTCAGACATTAGTTATACCCAGATCATCAGATTTACAGATTATGACATGCGCTAATAAAATATAAAAACCACACAAATATACTTCTCATCAAGCCTAAAGATATTGACCCATCAATAGAACTTATCCTTCTTGAAGCGCTGAGGTTCCTCCTCGATTCAGATCCAACTATGCACCATAACGCAATAACTAGTAGTCTAGATCTTACTCTTCATTAGATATTCAATGCTTGAGTTCCTTTGCTTAATGATCTCCTCCTCCTTTTATAGTCTTAGGCCTTACTCAATACCATGGTCCAAAACCACTTAGAAGCAATACCTTGGACAAAATACCTAGGGTCAACACTTCGGACAAAATACCTTTGACCAATACCATGGGTCAAAATACCAAGAACCAAATACCACGAACCAAAACCAAGTTTTCGAACTTGTATGTGCTTTTTCTTGCATTAAAGTGTGTGTATATGTATGGACGGCTTTTGGTCATCTAACTCGCATGTATACATGCCTCGGTCAAAGGGAACCTACGTATATCTCTGTTTCCTTAATTCTGAGAGCTTGAATTGAGATCTTTTGTCTGAGTGAGTTTGCGTCAAGGTTAACACATGTTTTACAGTGCCAAACCTATGTCATAATACCAACAATCTCCCCCTTTGGACTTGATGACAACCCCAAGTCACTCTCCCCCGTTGTTATCAAGGGCAAAGGGTTATGCTCCCCTTGAGTACATGTTGAATTCTCCGATATGCTGAAGAGTGTTGTCCATGCTTCCCTTGTCTGTAAGCAAGATATGCAAAAAAATGTTCTTACAAGAAGAACAAGACCAAATATTCATACATACATCCATCTCCCAACCAAGTGTGAATATACCAAGATTGTCTCATCCACCCAACCAAGTGGGGATATACCAAAAGTTTAAATATGTCAAAACATGAACATTACATCATTCATCCCAAGCATAGTGGGGAAACCAAAATAGGTTGTTACATGACCTTGATAATAAAAGATATACATGAGATAGAGACGGAATATCTAAAACAAGATTATGATAGTCATCAGCAATTATCATCTGCAACATTTGTCAGTCATAGTTAACCATGATCTCCCTTTGCACCTGTTCTACCTGAATCAAAACAACTATGAAATTGTATAAAGATCTTCTAATATAATGCCAACAATGCATTTAGAAGTATATGTTCCCCCTGAACCTGTGCCAGATGGTCTCTAACAAACCTATATCAGACTTTGTTCATCCTGAGTCTAGCCCACTCATTTTCTTCAAGCCAACATATATGTGAGTGTACCCACAGAAAATCAGCGTATGTACATTGATACGCTTCATGAAACTCACGTACAACCATTTTTCTCTAAAACAAATAAATTTCAACAGCAAGATGATGCATCAACTACTCCCAGCCTATGTCTGAGGTATTCAAATGTCTCTCTGGGTAGTGGTTTGGTGAATATATCAGCAACCTATTCTTTGGATGGAACAGACTCCAATTTGACCTTTTGTTCAAGAACTTGTTCCCAAAGAAAATGATATTTGATAGGTATCTGCTTGGTCTTTGAGTGCATGACTGGGTTCTTTGAAATATTGATTGCACTTTTATTATCACATAGAATGGATATGGGTGGAATACATGTGATTTAAATTTATTGCAAAGTTTGGTTCATCCAAAGAAGTTGTGTGCAACAAGATGCAACAACCACATATTCTGCTTTAGCTATAGATAATGCAATTGAACTTTGTTTCTTGCTGAACCAAGATACTAATCTGGAACCCATATAGAATGCACCATCACTAGTGCTCTTTCTGTCATCCATGCTTCCTGCCCAATCTACATCTGTATATGCATGAAGGGTAAGATTTGTCTTCCTAGGATACCATAACCCAAAGTTATGAGTTCCTTGAATATATTTGAAGATCCTTTTCACTGCTTGAAGGTGTGATTCATTTGGATTTGCTGGGAATCTTCCAACTATTCCTACTCCATGCATGATGCCTGGTCAAGTACCTGTTATATAGAGCAGACTACCAATCATGGATCTGTAGGTAGGTTAATGTACTGCTACTGATTCATCATTTGGTTTGAGGCTGCATCCTGTTACCATAGGGGTACATACTGGTTTAGAGTCTTCCATGCCATATTTTTTCAAGATCTACTTGAGATACTTGGTTTGTGATAGAAAAATACGATCTTTATATTGTTGAACTTGTAAATACAGAAAATATGTGAGTTCACCAAGCAGGCACACTTCAAATTCTTTCTTCATTACCAAGGTAAAGTTTTGACTCATGGCTTCTTCATTGCTACCAAAAATAATATCATCAACATATACAACAAGTATTAGCAATTTATCATTGTCAATTTTCATATATAGATCGCTATCAGTTGATCCTGATGAAAAACCTTGTTGATGAACGTATTTGTTAAGACGATAATACGAGGCCCTTGGAGCTTGTTTTAGACCATACAGAGCTTTTTTGAGTCTGCATACACGGATGAATCCATCTATTTGCTCAATATATACTTCTTCTAAATCTCCATTAAGAAAGGCAGATTTTACATCCATTTGATATACTTTAAAGTTTTGAAAGCTAGAAAGAGCAAGAAACATTCTTATGGCTTCAAGTCTAGCAACAAGTGCAAAAGTTTCCTCAAAATCTATACTTTCTTGTTGAGCATATCCTTTACAAGCAAGTCTAGCCTTATTTCTAATAACTTCTCCATTCTCATTCAGCTTGTTTTTGAATATCCATTTAGTTCCAATGATATTGTTATCATAAGGTGTAGGAACTAACTCCCAAGTATTATTCTTTTCAATTTGCTCAAGCTCTTCATTGATGGCCTTGACCCAACATTCATCTTTGCATGCTTCATGTACATTTTTTGGTTCGATGGAGGAAAGCAATGCTAGATAGCTTGAAGCTTCTGTAATAGTTCTTCTTGTCTGCACACCTCCCTCTTTCTGCACCAAAATTTGAGTCTCTGGATGATTCTTCTGAATGTACCTAGATGGAGTCTTTTCCTCCTTGGTGCTTAATTGGTTTCTTCTTCAGGATAGTCCTCATCTTCTTCATGCTCTTCAGTTTTTACCTACTTTGGATTTTTTCCTGCTTCATCAACCACAACATCAATGCTTTCAACTATTTTCCCAAGTCTTTTATTAGAGCACTTATATCCTTTACTTCGGGAAGGGTACCCAAGGAGAATGCCTTCACCTGCTCTAGGTTCAAACTTGCCAATTTTTTCATCAGTCCTTTTGATGTAACATTTGTTTCCAAAATTTTGAAATATTTTATAGTAGGAGTCTTACAATACCAAAGTTCATGAGGAGTTTGACTGATTTTTACCCGAACATTTTTTTTGTTGAGGATATTGATGACAATGAATGCAGCTTCACCCCAGAAGGTTGCAGGAGTTCCAGATTCATTTAGCATAGCACGAGCCATTTGTTGAACCATTTTTTTAATTATTTCTACCACTCCATTGTGTTGAGGAATCCTTGCAGTGGAGAATTCCCTTCTTATTCCACGTTCTTCACAAAATTCAAAGAATTCCCCTCCTCGATCAAATCTGAGACATTTGATTTTACGATCGGATTCATTCTCAACCAAAGCTTTGAAGGATTTGAATTTTTTAAATGCTTCATCTTTATGGATCAGAAGTCCTATCCAACACATTCTAGAAAAATCATCAATGAACAATATAAAATACTCTTATCCACGAGGTGACTTTTTCCTTGAAGGACCACATAAATCAGTATGAACAAGTTCAAGATGCTTACTAGATGATCCTTCCTTTTTAGGGAAATGTGCCCTGGTTTACTTATCAAATTGACAGCATTTGCATATTTTATTCTCTGGAATGCGGATATCAGGAAGATCACAAACAACTTGATATTTGCATGCTTTCCTTATTTGAGGGAGGCTTAAATGCCCCAATCTTCTGTGCCATACCCAATGTTCATTAGTTTTACTTAGATAACACTGTTGTCATCCTCCGTTGAGTATGTATAAGTTATCTAGAGTTCTTATACCTTTGATCACAGTTTCACCTGTATCAAGCTCATGAACAACACATCCATTTGATTGAAATACTACTTCATTTCCTTGATCACACATTTGACTTACGCTCAAAAGGTTATGCTTTAGACCACCAACATAAATAACATTTCCAGCTTTAACATTTTCTTTTAAGAGAACATAGCCTTTACCTTTTATGATAGTAGGAGTGTCATTGCCAAATGAAACCTTCTTTTCCTTCTCTAAGGCATTATATGATTAGAATTTTTCTTTATCACCTGCCATCTGTTTCGAGCATCCAATGTATATGTACCATTGATTTTCTTGTCCTTCAACATATAGAGCTATACCACATCTTTCTATTTGCGGTTATTTCTTTCTCCATGTTTTGGAACCCAATGAACTCTGTTCCTTCTGAGATGTTTGCTGAAAATTACTCTTGCATTCAAAATCTTCATGGCCAAAGTTGTTACAGATAGAGCATTCTATTTCATTTTCAAGAGTAGAGAAGTTATTGTAGGTCCTCTTCATAATCCCAGTCATGAGGGTATTGTAAGGAACACGCTGAGAAGCTTTGTGTACAAACTTATGACATGAGAAAAATTGGCCATTAAAGAAATTCCTGCGATTATCGACCCTACAGGCCTGGTGATTGTAGTTTCCATTGGCATTAATTCTTGAAGAAAATTGAGTATTATTTACCTGAGGTTGGTTGTAGTTTATATTCATCCTTGAAGTAGGTTAGACCCAATTTACCTAGTGATCTGCTTTATGCCTTTACTGACGATTGTCAAATTGTTCACTTTTCCTTGTTGCATCAAGATAGCTTTTGGAGGTTGACGCTTTGGTGCTTGAGATGATTCTTCACTATATCCAATACCTGTTTTTATCTACGGAGAACATTGTACTTTGATAATTTCATCTAAAGATTCTGATCCTTTCGCAAATCTGAGATTGAGAGCTTTTTTTTTCTCAATATCTTTTCTTAGACCCACAATTTCACATTCTAATTTTTCATTTTGCTTTTCCCCTTCAACAAGTTGGAATGTCAGAGTATCTATAATCATATTATTTTCTTCTATACAAACTTTAAGTTTAGAAATTTCTTCATAAAGACAATCTTCATCTAAAGCATCCAATAAATCATGATCTTCAAAAGCCATCAGAAGTCTGTAGTTATCACTATCCTCATCTTCATCACTATTTGATAGACCATCGCTATCTTCATGCATATAGTAACTCTTCTTACTTACACTTTGTTTTCTATTCCATTTTGCTGGTTATTTACCCTTATCAAACTTGTCTTTATGAGGATATTTGGTAGCATAATGACTGACTCTTCCAGAAGCAAAACATTTGAAAGGTAGTTTACCATTGAATCTTTTCGAACCCTATTGAAGGTTTTTGACGAAGTTTACTTCTTCCTCTCCTTCTAAAACATGCCCTCATTCTTCTCTTCCTCTAACTTTGAATGCAGCTTCTCTCATATCTGATGGACCTCCTTTTCTCATTTTGAAAGCAGTTAATATTCCGTGTAGCTGTGTCATAGTAATAGTCTAAAGGTCCTGCTTTTCTTCTATGGAAATCACTTTTGATTCAAACTTAGTAGACAAGGATCTTAAAATATTTTCAACTAAAGTAACTTCTTTTATCTCTTCAGCCAAATTCTTCATGCAAATAACAATCTCATCTACTCGTAAGAAGTAATTAGCTATACTTTCATCATTATGCATTTTGAGAGTTTAATATTGTATTCTTAGAGTTTGTAGTTTTTCACATTTTACCTGAGAATCTCCTTCATAGCTTAGAACAATCTTGTCCTATATTTCCTTGGTGGATTTGAGTTGCATAACTTTGACAAATTCTAATTGTTACAGGCTCCCCAATAATATATTGACATCCTGAGCATTGGTTTCATATTGCTTTTTACCTGCTGCATCTGTAGGAATAGATGAGGGAAAGGTATATCCTCCTTCTACAATCTCCTAGACATCTGTTCCTTTAGACTAAAGATATGGCGTGGTTCTTACCATCCAATAGACGAAGGTGCTCCCATCAAATATTGGAGGTCTGATAGTTACTTCTTTGTCTTGGTTACTCATGATGATGGATCTTCCTTCAAGCGATAGAGCTTCTTTTAAAGGACCTGATCTGATACCAATTGTTGGAAATAATACCGAGAGGTGGGGTGAATCAGTATCAGCAAGTCAATTATTTTTCATTTCACAATCAGATTTGTATATGCTACTTCAATTAGTGAAAATTGCATATATACGCAACTGTAGTTAAGGAAACTAGCATATACCCTACAAACTTACAATTTAGTTAATTCATCAGATGATGATCATTAATCTATGCATCAGAATCATATAAACAATAACCAATTACAGTAAAAATAGACCAGACAATCACACACAAGAACACAAGATATAAGGTGGAAACCCAATGTGGGTGAAAACCACCTGCTACAATTCGTCTCTATCTTCTTTTCATAAGAAACTTCTTTTTACAATGTTTCTGTACTAGTGTAGTCTTATACCAGTGCACAAGCTTCTACCTGTAGAAGGCTACAACTTTCTCTCATTCTCCAGTTTCTCTTGGAAGGGAGCCCCAACCCCCTTAGCTCTTGTACTAGCTGATGTGTTTAGTAGTACGTAGGTGCTGACCTACAGAAGGCTACAACCTTCTCTTTTCTTGTAGGGACCACGTTTCACAAATTTTCAAATTGGATCCATCAATAACTTCAATCAAACATCTGCAGCAACCAATCTCCTTGTACCAATCAAACTGAATCAACCAATCTCTTCTCTGAAAGTTGTAACCAAAACACTATACCAGTAACCAGAACCCAAGCCAGAACCCAAAATACTGCAGCAACAAAACAGAAGTAGTTAAAGCATATTCTATGAGATGTACACTACTTCAATGTGACAAACCTGCATGCATATGCATTCTTCCCAAGGCCAACCTGCGTATACGTTGTTTTGGAATGCCGAACCGATGTGTATATATGCCTTTGCTATACTGAACCTGCATACAGATCTATAAAAGGTGATTTAACCTTTACAACTATTTAGACATCAGTTATACCCAGATCATCAGATTTACAGATTACGACATGCACCAACAAAAGATCAAGACCACACAAAGATACTTCTCATCATGCCTAAATATCTTGACCCATCAATAGAACTTATCCTTCTTCAAGCGCTCAGGTTCCTCCTTGATTCAGATCTAGGTATACACCATAACCCACTTACCAGTAGTCTAGATCTTTCTCTTCATTAGATATTCAATGCTTGAGTGCCTTTACCTAATCAGCTCCTCCTCCTTTTATAGTCTTACGCGTGACTCAATACCATGGTCCAAAGCCACTTAGAAGCAATACCTTCGACCAAATACCTAGGGTCAACACTTCGGACAAGATACCTTGGACCAATACCATGGATCAAAATGCCAAGGACCAAATACCACGGACCAAAACCAAGTTTCCAACTTGTACATGCTTTTTCTTGCGTGAAAGTGTGCGTATATTTATACGCGCCTTTGGTTGTCTAACCTGCGTGTATACAAGCCTCGGTCAAAGGGAACCTGTGTATATCTCTATTTCCTTCATTCTGAGAGCCTAAACTAAGATCTATCATCTGAATGAGTTGCCATCAAGGACAACACATATGTCATAGTGCCAAACCTGTGTCATAATGCCAACAAACTCCTTCCTACAATTATATTTTAAGAGCTGATAATTTGTCTTCTATTTTGTAGCTAGGTCTAATTAGCTATTCTAATATGCTTCCCTATGGTTGTGGGTTGGTCCATAGGCCCTAATATTGAACTTACAACTTTGATACTATATGTAACATACTTGGTTTCCCACTGAATTTTTCTTTTTTCACGTAGCTATATATATATATATATATATATAAACATTTAGAAATTTTCTCTATTACCAAAACATTTGGCATAACTACTATACATACTTCTACTGTAATCATGTTAAATTATAATTAGTATTATATTTCATCATTCCAACATGAAGGGATATTATATAACTAGTTGTGGTATAAACATATTACAAAGATATTACTTTACGATATTATTACACAATATCCTTGATCTTCTTTTACACAAATTATCCATTTTATATGTGGCAAGTTGGGTTCTTAGATTGTATCATTTCAGGTAATGGTAATCTTTCATTTTAATACATTATCCTAATTCTACTTTTGTTGTCCTTCATGGCATTATTTTTGAAGGAATTTCATAATTTATCATTAGTCCCCTTACCATTTTCTTTTTAGATATATCCTAGATTAGATTATAAATTTCATACATCAAAAGGGCTTTATACGTTCAAATTCTAACCTTCTATGTAAATGTAACACCCTCCAACCATATTTACCTAGGTTAAGTGGTCTGCTAGCGTAAACATGTGATGAGAGGCTACCATAATGTCATTCAAATCCTCATGTATAGTTAAGGAAGTGGAACAGACAAAACCCAAACAATTTGACCTTCCACACATGCTACAAAACCTTCCGGAGCCAACCAACCCTTCTAGGTGACTAAACCTTTGAGACAACCTGACATTTCATTGACTTGCACCCCCATCCACTCCCATGACAAGCCATGCATGCTACTGAGGCCGTCTAGTCACTCCCACAGTAAGGCATGCCAATGGTTGTGGACATTTTCAACTAGTTCTAAACCAGCAACCCCAGATTTTGTGCCACCTTTTCAAGGCCATAACTCAAACCACTTCCCATAACTTCATGAAACTTTACGAAATGACAAATAAAAATGGAATAAGATTACCAGTGTAATCATTGGTACAAGTAATTGATCTGAACCCTACTATCCATGACAGGAATTTCGTCAAAGACATCACAAATATGCAACCTACAAGTCATAACAATAGATTTGAGCATAGGCATCTCATACTTATCTGAGATTCGTAAATAAATATTGTTTATTTATTAAAATAGAAGCATTATCATCTATTAGGTCATATATTCATTGTAAATTCATTTACAAATCAAAACATGATGCAAGCCATAAATCAAGTTTGTCATAAAACATACTCATAACCATCATATAACCAATAGAAATAATGAGGATATAACATCCATAAGAATCACAAATGAACCAATATATTTACACATGAAATTACAAGGAGAAAATACTATTATTAATGAATACAAAATCTAACTAGGTATGGGACTTCCACTAACCACCTGACCATAGATTCACTAAACCAAATCTTTCTTCCAACCAATCACCCTTGTGCCATATTCCAAGCATGAATGTGTGACTCAAAACAAACTAGCTAATCCTTCCTTATGCTTTAGCGTAATCTCCACTCGATGACTATGCCTTAAAAAATCATGGATGCCACCATATTTCTCTACCTACACCGTGAGGAATTTTCCTAGTCTCGAGAATTCACTGTATATCCCTCCATACAACAGTTGAGAATTCCTAGGCCTAATTCAGACTCCACCATCTAAGATTTATCATATATCCCACCATTCACCGGTGGAGGATTCCTAGGCTTGATGAAGGGAACACACCTCTAGGCTTTACCATATATCCCGCCATTCACCGATCAAGGATTCCTAGGCCCACCAAGCCACACAAGATTTATCTTTACCACAATCCCACCTTCTTTGATCCACGGATTCCTAGGCCTTGTGTTCTTTCTTTTGCAGACCACATCACTTAATTTCAAAACCATCCCACAATATAGCTCAACCAAATACATCAGAGACCATCACACCATGGGTACCAAAAAATGGCAAGGAAAGGCTAGAGGACACTATCACACCTGTTAAAAGTCATTCCAATGATAGCAGGGGAACTAAATACACACATGCATGTACTATGCATGCCAAACCTAGCAACAAAATCCCACATGTAAATCAATACCTGCAATTAATCTTGTTGTAGTTGTGTGATCCCGCTCTTCCTTGCTTCACTTTTCCCTTTTTTTTCTCCTTTTTATTTCCTTGATCCAATGTTAGAGTGCTCCAAGAAAACTATAACTATCCAATAGTTTGGGAGAGAGATAATAGAGAGTGAGTTCCAAAAGTGAACGAAAAAAAAGATACCCAATGATCCTGAGAATCCTTTGTATTAAT
Organism: Pinus taeda; assembly: GCA_000404065.3. Lineage (NCBI taxonomy): Eukaryota > Viridiplantae > Streptophyta > Pinopsida > Pinales > Pinaceae > Pinus > Pinus taeda. Next base: position 18,579 of record APFE031568547.1, read on the forward strand.
GAAGCCTCTATTTTCTTCAACTTTAGATCATTTTCCTTCATTTTCTTCCCACATGGAACCTATGACCTTTCACCTTCCATTTATCCTAATATCCATTATTTTCATAAATAAAATACTAATTAATTCCTCATGACTTCCCAAAGCCTTTTCCTTTTCCTTTGCCAATTTCCTTAGGCATAATAAACCAAATGAACACCTACACTTGGATTTTTTTCCCAAGATTTATCTTGTAATACGTATGTCGTGACCTTTGTTATTAGTTTGCCTTTATTAACTTTATTACATGGAATTTTGACTAGGGTTGTTACAGAATCCTCCCCTTTGGGGAAACACTTTCATCGATTTTCAATTACACATACAACCAACAACAATGCTCAAAGAAAAACATACTACCCATGGGGCTTTATAACTTAGCTTGATGTTTTATTTATAATCATCAATCTACTAAGAAGAAAACCAACACAATAGCTAACAATGTAACAACCTTAAGAACATGAAACCGATATCGCTTTTTGGAGTTTTATAAGACAAATCCTGGCATTATTTACATAGATATAGATATGTACATATACCAAAAACATAACACCAAAAGATATACCAAAAACATTCACTCAACGACTGAATAGAGAAGGATACATAGCCCGCATCTAATCTTGCATCTCCCATGTAGCTTCATTGGGCCCAAAGTGCTTCCACTGAACTTTAACCTACTCGTTTGCTTGGTTTTGAAGCATGAGCATTTTTTTTGTTAATATACACTAAGATTCCAGCTAGAATTCTGCATCTACCTCTACCTACAATATAAATGAGTCAATCACATGATTAGCATATTTAACATACTTCTTAAGAAATGACACATGGAAAACATCATGGACTTTCACTGTCGGAGGTAGTGCAAGCCAATAAGCTATTGGTCCAATCCTCTCAAGAATGTTGAAAGGTACACAAAACCGAGGTGTCATCTTGGCACATGATCTGATCCTCAAGGAGCTCTTCTTGGGCTTGATGTGTAAGTAAACATGTTCCCCAACCTTAAACTCATTAAGAAGCCTGTGTTGATCTACATAAATTTTCTGTCTGTCCTGTGCTACCTTTAGATTGTTCTAGATTACCTACATTTCCTATTCCATATCTACTAACATTTATGGTCATATCAATACCTTGTTCACTAGAGCACTCAAATTTATGGGAGTATTACAACTCTGCCCATATAGTGCCTGAAACAGACTCATCCTCACTGACTCTTGATACCCACTGTTATAAGAAAACTCAACGAATGTAAGGTACTCCCCCCATTTCCTTTGTTGATGCATCACATACATCCTCAAAATGTCCTCTAATATCCTATTGACACTCTATGTATGTCCATGTGTATGGGGATGATATGTTGTATTGAAGGCCAACTTTTTACCCAAACCTCCAAATAAATCTTTCTAGAACCTAAAAGTGAACTTGGAATCCATGTTTGAAACAATCTTCTTTAGAAAATCATGCAACCTCACTACATCTCTGACCAAGACATGTGCCACATAATTAGTAGAAAATGTAGACTTCACTGGAATGAAGTGTGCTACATTTGTCAACTTCTCCAACAAAAGCATGATAAAATCATGTTGTTTACGTTGGAAATACTAAGGGGGGGAGGGTGAATCAATATTCCTTAGAAATTAGCACTTTTAAATGTTTTAGAGAATGATTTAATCTTCAATTATTTTTAAAGTTTATCCAGTAACAACAATAAAACTTAAAACACATTAGGCACAACAATTTTAGGTGGAAAACCCTGTCTGGGTCAAAAACGACCAAACACTTTTCTAATAAATTCTTTAATCTTCATCCCCAACTGAAATGAAGGTTAAAAATTTCTATAATTCTAGAAAAGAATTATTCTCCCTCTCCCACTGGAAGGACACCCCAACACCCTGGTTTCTTCAGTAGTTAATTGAATGGATACCCCAACATCATAGACTAGCCTATCACCCTAAAGTGTTCACAGGCTCAAAACTATAGGTGACTTCATGCACCTACCTAGCACATCCTTTCCACCCTATAATGATCAGAAATGAGACAAGAGTGTGGAATCCCATACGAGGGACAATGATCCATCATAAATATGATCTACCGTGAATTTTTTATACTTGACCAAACACCCAACCAAACTATGAACTAAAAGGTAACCATGACATCATCCCAAAAAATGACTCTTATACCTCCCAACAATGCCTCTTCAACTCTAGGTAGATTGACTCTTTTACAATAACGACTCTTTTATAATTTTACAATGATCATGTTTTACAAGAATGGCTCTTCACAAGAAGTGATGCTTGACTTGACACCGCTTCTTGGATCACTTCCACCTACTTAGGTACTATCATGATTTCTTCAAGTAATGGAACTTTGGTGTTTCATGTCCTTCTAGTATGTGTATGAGTTGTCTTAAAGTGTTATCCTTCCTCCACATGTATTAATAAGAAAGACCCAAACAACTACAATAAAATATGCTTACGTTGTCCTGCAAAAACACATGTTAGTGATGATATTAAAAATTCAAATTAAAGCACTAATTATACATACCTTGATGTAGCAGACTTACCCTTGAATGTTGATGTGTGGTCTTTGCTGCAGTGATCCTTGAATGCATGTTTTTCTCAACTTCTAGGAGCGCGATATTGAATATAATGTATCTTTGTAATTTCATATCTCCAAGGTCTGAAATGTCTTCCTGTGACATCCCTCTGAGACCTCTTTCCAACCCCATAGGTCTCACATATATGGGATTCCTCAAGGAGTTATGCCCAATCTCCTGCAATGACATGATTGTAGACTGGTTCAAAAGAGTCAACTTTTATGAAGTGCCACGTCTCATAGTTTTGATCATCGGCCCTGAAAATGATACCCCAAAAACTAGTGTTCATCCTTTTTCTTTGACAATTTATGAAATTTGAATCCAATTCTTAGGGGGAAAGCTATGAATATTTTCACAAGGTCACCAAATTGATATGGAATTTGGGAGCCTGCAAAAACCCTAACTTCCTCACATCCTATCTCTGAAAATATAGTAAACCAAGATCTAAAATTTTGTCATGTGGTTCATCAACATTTCGGCTCAAATGGGTTTTAATTTCAACTTTTGAAGCTTCGTAGAAAAATGTTATAGTGAAACTGACATGAGGACCTTTTTGAAGTATCGAAATCTTAGAATCCAAAGCTCTAAACTTTCCTTGAAAAAGACCTTCAAACTTGATCATAATTTGGTACCCTAACAAGACCTCAAAGAAACCTTAAGCACCCTACAATAGATCCTTCATTAGAAGCTCATGAGGGCCAAAATATTGTAGAGGCCTTCTCACAAGATATTTCATTGAAATTACTTCCATGAGGAGGATATGAGGGTCACAATTGGTAGAAATGTCTTAGGTTGAGAGGGTATTCAAAAAGTGAACGTTGGAGGGTTTTTATAAGCTTATAAAATTATTAGTTATTGACTATTCAATGACCACAACCAATGATGAGTGTCATGCCATAACCCAATTGGGTTTTAGCCCACTAACTGGGCTTACTAATTTCAAACATGAATATCTATGAAACTGTGAATAACTATGTGGCATGTCATATATCAACATAAACTTATCGACAAGTGGAATCGATCTAGAAGATCCTTGAATCAGGATGAAATGAGTTGTCAGGTTGAAATTCCCATGCAAGAGTGGGGGTGCCCCTAGTGCTACCTGGGTCGACATCAATGAAAACAACTCACTAGCAATCTCCCCTTTTGGCATTGGTGGCAAGACAATTACTCCCCCTACGATCAAGACACCTCTTCCTACTACCTTCTCTCCCCCTTTTTGTCAATGGTAGAGGGTAACCCCCTAACAAAATGTCATCTAGTGGACCTGTACACGCCTCCACTCCCCCTTTCTACTTGGTTAGATAAGTGCAAGAGTCTAATGAGAACATAGGAGAATCCCACGCTTTTGGCGAAGATACTCGAATGATTCATGAGGTAATGGTTTAGTAAATATGTCAACAATTTGTTCCTTTGTGCCACCATATTCAAGCTTGATATTCTTTTCAGAAACCTGCTCTCTAAAAAAATGATATTTGATCAAAATGTGCTTTGTTTTGGAATGCATCATAAGATCTTGGAGATACTAATGGCACTAGTGTTATCGAAGAAGATGGAAATAGGCTCATCAAACTTGACTTGAATATCTTGCAAAGTTTTCTTCATCCAGAGAACTTGAGTACAAGAAGTTGTTGTCATAATATATTTTTCTTCCATTGTGGATAACGCGATTGAAGACTTCTCTTTACTTAAGGATGAAATAAGGAAACTACCTAGATAGAATGCTACTCCACTAGTACTCTTACGATCATCAACACTTCCTGCCTAATCTGCATCTATATAAACTTGGATAACTAGATTATTTTCTTTGGGATACTGTAAGCCATATTTTGTCGTGCTTTTAAGATATCAAAGAATTATTTTGATGAAAATAATATGAGATTCTTTTGGTGCTGCTTGGAATCTTGCTACTTGTCCAATTTCTTGCATTACATCTAACCCAGAAGTTGCCACATATCGAAGGTTTCCAATTATATATCTTTACAACCTGTCATCCATATCCTTTGATGAATCTTCTAAGCTTAACGTGAAACCTGTTACCATTGTGGTAAGGACAAACCTGTAATCTTCCATATTGAATTTTTTGAGCATTTCGTTGATGTACTTGGCTTGATATATAAATATTCCTTTACTGTGCTTAGATATTTGAATCCCTAAAAGGTATGTTAGCTCAGTAAGTAGAGACATTTAAAAATCACTTTGCATCTTTGTGGAAAATTTTTTACTTAATCTTTCATCATTTCTTCCAAATATTATGTCATCCACATATACCTCAATAATCATTAGGTTATCTTGATCTACTTTCACTTAGAGGTTTTTGTCAGTGCTTCCCTTAATGAAGCCTTGTTGATGTAGATATCCATCAAGACAAGCATACCAAGCCCTAGGATCTTGCTTGATACCATATAGCTCCTTCCTTAATCTGCAAACATAGACTTCCTTGTCAGAGAGCAGAAAACCTTCAGGTTGTTTGACGTAAACATCTTCTTCCAATTCACCATTTAGAAAGGTTGACTTAACATCCATTTGGTACACCTTGATTTTTCTGGAGCATGCATAAGCGAGAAACAGCTTGATCATTTCCATTCTGGCAACGAGAGAAAATGCTTCTTCAAAATCAATTACTTCTACTTGTGCATATCCTTTGGAGACTAATCTCACCTTATTCCTCGTAACTGTCCATCCTCATTCAAATTTCTTATGAAGATCCATTTAGTACCAATAAAATTTTTATCCTTTAGTCATAGAACCAATTCCCAAGTGTCGTTCTTCTCAATTTGATCAAGTTCTTCATTCATAGCTTCTACCCAGTGTGCATCTTGACTAGTTTCCTCAAAATTTCTACGCTCAAAAGTTGCTAAAAGAGCAAGGTGGGCTTGTTGTGATGAAATAAGATGTCGACTTCTTATGGTTCCAATTCCTTCATTTATGTTTGTGATGATTTTATTGGACTGATGATTCTTTTGAGACCATGATTTTAAAATTTTTGGAGAATTTTCTTGTACATCCTACTAATCATTTCTTCTTCATCCTTCATAACTTCTACTTCATTTGCTTATATTTACTTGAAGGGGCAATCTCATCATTCTCCTTTAGAACACAATCTTCATCAAAAGTAACATTTATGCTTTCCACTATTTTTTCTTGCCTCAGATTTTAGAATCTATAAGCCTTCCTTTTGCGTGAATAACCAACGAAAATACCTTCATCAACACGAGAAACGAACTTGCCTAATTTTTTATCTTCTCTTTTGATGTAGCATTTGCTTCCAAATATTTTGAAGTATTTGATGTTAGCTAGACTTCCTTTCAATATTTTGTATGGAGTCATGTTACAATTGTTCTTGTCCATGCCTCTGTTCGTAATGAATATTGTTGTATTGATTACTTGAACCCAGAATTAATCATCTAATTTTGAGTCATTTGACATTGTTTTGGCCATTTCCTGTATGAATCTATTTTTTTCTTTCGAGAACTCCATTTTGTTGTGGCGTTTTGGTTGTTGAGAATTTCATTTTTATTTTATTTTTGTCACAATACTACTGAAATATCTTGGAAGTGAATTCTCCACCATTATATGATATGAGACACTTGTTCTCCAAATCAGTTTCATTCTTGACCAATTCCTTATAGATTTAAAACACTCGAATGCCTTTGCCTTTTTCTTTAGGAAGCTAACGGCTATCATTCTGGTGTAATTATCTATCATTAGTATAAAGTATAATTCTCCATCTAAAACTTTTGTTCTCATAGGACCACATAAATCAGTATGTATTAATTTCGATGGAAATGATGCAAAGTGTTATTTTGTCTTGAACTCAACTTTTATCTATTTTCTGTGCCTAGAAGCTTCACATATCATATTGGTAGGTTTTTAAATTTTCAGCATATCTTTTACTCCTTCCCTTTTGTTGGTTCTGACCAAAATGTCAAAATTTATATGTCCCATTCATTTTTTCTATCACAAACTTTCATCTTCTTTCGCTAAAAATCATCATTTAGGTACCTCATCCAAAATATATATGTCATTTGAAGTTGTTCTTATTGTAGCAACAATTTTTCCAAAGTTGCCTTTCTTGATTTCACATTTATTGGAGTTGAATAGCATCGTGTGTCCTTAATCACACATCTATCCAACATTGAGCAAATTATGATTCATATTTTCAACCAACAAACCATCCTTCGCTAATGCATCCTTTGCTTCCATGTGTGACCATACTTGCTCCTATGACATTTGAAGACCCATCATTTCCAGAAGACAATGTTCCATCCTTCTTTTCCTTCAAGGATATGAAATTATTTGTATCTCCAGTCATATGTGTTGAGAAACCAATCTAAACATACCAAACATTTCTATTTCTTTGAGCCTTGTGCGTGAGAGCACACTTTGCAGACTTATTTTTCCATACTTGTTCATTCTGATATTGCAATAATTTTTTTGAGGAAATTCCAAGTCTACAATCTTTAGCCAATTGTCCAAACTTGTTACATTTGTAACATTTGACACCATCTCTCAAATGTTCAAATCTGTTGATATTCTGCTGAGTTTTGGAATATCTATTTTTGAAATATCTCCCAGAACTATATTTATTCCAAACATATGTGCGACATTCACAGATCTATGTCCAAACCTTCCACATGAATAACAATGATCATAAAAGATAGGTTGATACCTGGGAGGAAATATTCTTTGAGGATTTGTCTTCTAGGGTTCTACCTGTGAGTCTCGATTTCTTGATTTAGCTAGGAGGTTTGTTTGCTTAGTAGATTTTGCATATCCATCATCTTTTTTTATCATAGAAGGACTTGACTCCTTTTTGAATTTTTCTTTGTAACCAAGGCTAGTCTTGTCACTACATGATCACTTATTGCTGATAAGTTCTTCCAATGCCTTTGAGCTTCTAGTGTAGTTTTCAAGAGGTTTTCCATTTTTTACTTCCTTTCACAGAGAGACTATTTCAACTTCCAATGCTTTTCTTTATTTCTTTCTTTTGTTTAATTCTTTCATGAGCGATTCTTCAATTTGTTTGAATTCTTAAACCTTGATTTTAAGATTAAGGACATGTTCCCTTTCTGTCTTTAATTCGTCTTGACGAGTGTTGACATTCTTCTTCTCAGCCTTAAGGTCCTTGATAACCCTAACTGCTTTGTTTTGAAATTCGACCTCGGGCATCCCTTCTTCTTCGTTTCCTTCTTCGCAGATGCCTCTTTATTATTATTCTTGTCTATATACAATACTCTTCCATTTATTTCTTCTTCATTAACACTGTCTTCATCGGATGAGGATCTATATTCTTTGGAGAAGAAGCTCTTCTTGAACAATTTCTTCTTGCCTTGCTTGTTGAACTTCCTAGGACATTTATTTCCTTTTGTAACATCATCTTTTTTGTGAGGACACTTGGCTACAAAATTGCCAACCTCACAACAACAAAAACATATCAATGGAATTTTACCTTTGAATTTTCCCATACCAATTCTAATCTTTCACATGAATCAGGAAAATTCTATATCTGAAAATTCGTCTTCATCTTTTTCCTTTTCTTCGTCGTTACAACTAGAAGTTTTCTCTTTGAGAGTCTACTTGTCCTTACTAGTCTTCTTGGATGTGGAAAATTTTGTTTCTAAGTGAGATGTACCATCCTCTTCTTCAATCCTCATTTCATATGCCACGAGAATTCCATGCAATTCATCTATGCTGAGATTAGTCAGATCCAATCTATCTTCGAAGACATATACCTTCAGGGTGAATCTCATTGGAAAGGTTTCGAGGATCTTTCAAACAACAATTTTCATGTCGACAGGTTATCCCAAACCTTCCAATGTGTGTTTTGTTTCATCAACAAGCTGGAAATATGCAATAATATTTTCGTCTTCCTTCATTTTGAGTTTCTCAAATTTTACCCTATAAGTTTGAAGCTTTGCTCCTTTCACCTTTGAGTCACATGCATATATATTTTCATGCTTGCCCCATACCTCTTTAGTAGTTTTGCAACTCAATACCTTAAGATAGAAAAATTTGATAAGCTCACTGATAATATCTTTAGCCTTTGCATCATGTACCATATTTTTCTTACCTTGTTCATCTGAGGTTAGTGTGAAGCCCGTGTCAATGATTTCCCATACTTCGTATGCGTGTGCCATAAAATGAACTTGCAATCCTCCACTCCAAAGTGCATAGTTATCTCCATTGAAGAAAGGAACTCTGTTATTAGTATATTCCATGATCTCCTTCTAGTTCTTAGACCTTTATTAAAGGAACTAATCTTTGATACTAATTGTTTGAAATATTGTTGGGTGAATTAGTATTCCTTACCAGTTAGCACTTTAAAACCTTTTCAGATAATTAGTTAATCTTTAATTATTATTAATGTTTATCTAGTAAAAAAAGTAAACAATAAAACATAGTTGGCACAACAATTTTAGGTGGAAAACCCCCTCTACGTCAAAAACCACTCAACATTTTTCTAATAAATTCTTTGATAGTCAGCCCCAACTGAAATGAAAGTTACAACCTCCTAGAATTCTAGAAAAGAATTATTCTCCAACTCCCACTAGAAGGACGCCCCAACACCCTGTTTCTTCAGTAGTCAATTGAACCAATACCCCATCATCTTAGACCAACATACTGCCCTAAAGTGTTCACAGGCTCCAACCTATAGGAAAATTCATGCACCTGCCTGGCACCTCCCTACAACCCTATAATGATTAGAAATGAGACAAGAGTGTGGACTCCCATACCAGGGACAATGATCCATGATATAATGTGATTTAAAATGATTTTTTTTGTACTTGACCGAACACCCAACCACACTATGACCTATAACCCAGTAGTGACTCCTATACCTCTGAACAATGCCTCTTCAAATCTAGGCAGATTGACTCTTTTAAAATAATGACTCTTTTACAATTTTACAATGTTGATATTTTACAAGACTAACTCTTGACAAGAAATGATGCTTGACTTGACATGGATTCTTCAATCACTTGCAGCTACTGAGGTATTGTCATACTTGCTTCAAGTAATAGTACTTTGGCATTGCATGTCCTTCTAGTATGTGTCCAAGTTGTCCTAAAGTGTCCTCCTTCGTGCACATGTATTAACAAGCAATACCCAAACAACTACAAAACAATAAACATACATTGTCCTGCAAAAACACATGTCAGAGATGATATTAAAAATTCAAATGTAATTACTAATTATACATAACTTGTTGTAGTAGACTTACCCTTGACTGGTGGTGTGTGGTCCTTGTTGTCATGATCCTTGAATGCATACATTTTCTCACTTTCTAGGAGCTCCATATTGAATTTGTTGTATCTATGTAATTTAAGATCTCCAAGGTCTGAAATGTTTTCCTGTGACAGCCCTTTGAATCCTCTTTCCAACCCCACAAGTCAGATTGAGATTGGATTCTTCAAGAAGGAGTTATGTCCAATCTTCCATGATGACCTAATTGTAGACTCATTCCATAGAGAAAACTTGTACATAGTGCGATGTGACATTGTTTTGAACTTGGCCCCTAAAAATGATACACAACAAACTACCATTCATCCTTTTTCTTTCACATTTATGAAATTTGAATCCAATTCTTAGAGGGAACTCTATGACAATTTTTCCAGTATCACCTGATTGATATGGAATTTGGGAGCCTATAAAATCACTAACTTCCTGAGATCATATCTTCGAAAATATAGAGAACCAAGATCTAAATTTTGGTCATGAGGTTCCTCAAGACTTCAAATCAAATGGGTTTTATAGTGAAAATTCCAACGATGGCCTATTTGAAGCGACAAAATCCTAGAATCCAAAGCTCTAAACTTGCTTTAAAACATACCTTCCACTTGATCATAGTTTTGTGCCCTAACAAGAAATCATTGAAACCTTAAAGTCCCTACAATAGATCTTGTGTTAGAAGCTTATGAGGACCAAAAAATTACAAAGTTCTTCTCACAAGATAGTTCATTGAAAGCACTTTTATGAGGAGGATATAAGGGTCACAATTTATAGAAATGTCTCTGGTTGAGAGGGTCTTCAATAAGTGAATGTTGGAGGAATTTTAGGATCTTAAAAAAATAATAATTATTAATTATTCAGTGACCAAAACCAATGATGAGCGTCAAGCCACAACCCCATGGGATTTTAGCCCACTAATTGGCCCTACTAATTTCAAATATGATTATCTCTCAAAATGTGAAGAGTTACATGGCGTGCCATATATCACCGGAAACATCTCGATGAGTAGAATTTCTATAGAAGATAATTGATTCAAGATGGAATGAGTTCTTAGGTCAAAATGCCTATGCAGGATCAACGTAGCCCCTACTGTTGCTTGGGTCGAAATCAATGACAACCATTGATCAATCGTTTAGATGACCTCAGAAACCTGTAATGAAATCCATGGAAATTACCTCCCATTTCCATTTTGGAATCAGAATTAGCTATACTAATGCACCTGGATGCTTACATTTTGCCTTTAATTGTTAACAATATAAGCATCTAGCCACAAAATCTACCACTTATTTCTTCAAATTCATCCAATAGTAGAATTTGTTACCGATATAAATGTCTTCTAATATCTTGGGTGACCTGAATATGAATTAGTATGAAATTCCCTTAAGATAAGTTTCTTGATCTCACTATCATTCCGCAGATATATCATATCCCTAAATTTGACCAAGCCATATGTTATAAGATGACAGTCCACATCCTAACAACTTTTACACTATTATAGCCTTTGTATAAGCTCCATGTACCTGTCATCCTGTTCTACTACTTGTAATATCTGATCTAGTATGCCTTTCCCATAAGATATCATAGTTGTTGTGTGATTGAACTATACACTCCTATTAATAGCATATGAAACCATGTTTTCCTTACACTTGATGTACCTGATCTTAAAGTTAAACCCACTAATCATGTCCAACCATATAGTGTTCATGGAATTCAGATTTGGTTTCCTAAACAACTATCTCAACCGACTGTGACTTCTCTCCAATACAAACCTCCCACCAAGAAGATAGTGTATCCACATCATCAATGCATGAATGATTGTTGTGAATTCAGGATCATGTGTCGGATAAATTTCTCATGCTCATTTAGTTTTTGTGGCCCATATCACAGTACCTATCCTTCCTGGATATGAAATCCACGAAGTCCTCTCTTACAAACATATTTACACACCATAAACTCTTTGTATGGATCTGCAATCTTTAACATTGGAGCATTTGTCAACAACTATTTCAATTTCTCAAAACTTGTTGCACATTCCACTTTCCATTTAAAATTTTTACCTTGCCTCTACAGTGTCGTAATAGGATATGTAATGCGAGTGAATTTCATGATGAACCTCTTATAATTACCTGCTATCCCCATAAATGATTTTACCCCATCCACATTTCTAGGAGCTTCCCATTCCATGATAGCCCTAATATTATCTAGATCCACCATTATTCATTCCTTGGAAGCAACATGTCCCAAGTAATGTACCTTTGTATTAAAGAAACTCCATTTGATAAGCTTGGCATATAAATAACACTCTCTCATTAATCTCAATATTGCTTCTAATTGCTCAGCTTGCTCTTCCTCATTTTTAGAATATATCAAGATGTCATTAATGAATACAATAACAAACTTGTCCAAATAAGGATGCAATACACTCTTCATCAAGCACATAAAAGTAGTTGGAGCATTAGTCAAACCAAATGCAACTACAAAAAACTCATAATTCCCATACCTGGTCCTAAAAGTAGTCTTGTATATGCCCTCTTCCTCGATGCTTTCTTGATGGTATCCTGATACCAGATCAATCTTTGAGAACAATGTTACTCCCTTCGATTGATCGAACAAGTCATCAATCCTCGACAACAAATACGTACTCTTTATGGTCACCTTGCTCACCTAACTATAACAAATGCATAGCCTGAGAGTATCATCCTGCTTCTTCACAAACAACGCTGGTGCACCTCAAGGTGATACACTTGGCCCAATGTATGCTTTTTCAATCATTTATTTCAACAATAACTTCAACTCTACTAACTCTAGTATGCTCATCATGTATGGTGCATCTGATGTTGGTGTTGCCCCTAATACCAACTCAATGGAAAGTCTAGTTCTGTATGAAGTGGAAACTCTGAAATATATGCTAGAAACACATCCTGAAAGTCTGGTTACCTACTCAATACCTATGCATCCTCAATAACCTTACCTTTATCGCTAGAAATATGAACTACAAATAACGCACACCCTTTTATGCGATTTTGCTTTGCCTCCATAGTTGTCACCATTCTAACTGACGTTTCCTTCCTGTTACCCAACAAGATTATTTGTTCTCCACTTTCATCCAAAAACTCAATGTATTTATCATAAAAATTCACCTTAGTCCTATGAATATATAACTGGTACATACCCAAAATCATACTATACGATTTCAATGGTAATACATTCAAATGTGTTGAGGTAGGCATACCATTCAACTCAAATGCATAAGCTCTTACCTAGAAATACATTGTCTTATTAGTATTTGTAGCCAATTGCACTAACCATGATTCTACATGCACTTTGTTTGGTTATTTAATTGAGCTTAAATTACTGCATAAATTATTAACGAGGGCTTGTAAATTGATGAACTGTATCTACACTAGCTGTGATACGATTCTTTATTATGTTAGTAAATTTTTGAATTGAATTAGGATTTTTTCATGCACATGATTCTTCTAATAAATTGTCACTCCCGCAAGAAAGGAAAATATCACACTGATAGAAAAAAACTGAATTAATGTATAGAAGAAAATAGAAAAATCAAATCCAAATTCTCTTTACACTTGTAGAAAATAAAGCTAATTTAAAATTGCAGAAATAAATATCACACTAGCAAATCTAGATCAACTTCCCACTAGACAAAAATGGAACTAAATATTAAATGAAGAATTAAAATATCACACTAGAAAATATGAATCACATTGATAAAACCTTGAAAGAAATTATACCTCTAATTGATCAAAATTTACATGTGCATAATAGATCCTTCTGATTTATTTTCTTCATCCTTCACACAACGAAATGATTGAATCTATGAAATGAATCTTCAGCAAACTCTATCACAAAATTTGTTCTCACTATCATAATAATTCACTGAAAGTCAAAACCGAAAGATTAATTCTAGTAATCTAATGCTACAAAACTTAAGATACAAAACTAAAATATAAACTAAAAATAAAATGAGACCTTATAGCTCCCAAGGGGGCCTCCTGTGAGTTGTAGTTAAGTAGTGATCGATCAGAGATTAAAAAAGCATCAAGGAAATGCATAGAGGAATAATCAAGCTCAATCTTATAACTGCAAGAAGAGTTTTCAAAATAATAGTCAGTTTATCATTGTCATGCCGAGAGGTAGCTTTTATAACCTCCTTCATGAAATTGTTTAGAGTTTTTCACACCTATCTTACTCTACAAAACTTCTAAGATAACATAATATATTATGAAATAGTGTCTTCTCATGATTTTGTATTGGTGAAGCAAATCATGAGGAAAAATATCAACTTCATCCTTAGCATCTATCTCCTCACTCGCTTCATTCATATTTGGCTCCTTTTCCACTCTGTTGAATTCCAGGTTGACCTGCTTGTAGACACCCTTATCATCTTGTTGGATTATGAAGATAGTTGTATATCATTATGCCAGTTGTCAGCTACCCATCCATACATTTTATTCTTCACCTAGTGTTTCAGAACCTACAAATTCTTCAACTATGTCGCAGAATCGATCATTAACTGCAAAATTGATGTAGTTTGGTAACTTATGCAAATAGTAAATCAAATAGTAAAGAAACAATGAATATATGAATAAGATATGACTAGGTACCTTCTTTCTCCAAGAACCTTGCAAGCTGACACCTTATTGAGATTATTATGGTGAAAAGGGAAGAATATGGAGTGAATGGAGTTTAGGGAAGGTGTCAAAAATGAACGATTTTGGTCGTCCACATTACCCCACATAGAACATATTGCATGTTCTCATGTAAAATATTTCAAAGTTTGTGACCCACTCTATCATTGAGCTACCTTTGAAGCTCGAGAAACAACCTCTAAATTAGTATTCTCTATTTTTCTTATTTTGGTTTTGGTTTCCATCCTTAGTTTCTTAATTAAAATCCTGCATTGCAAACCCTTTATTTTATTTTTCAGAAGTTTAGTTTTAGCTTTTAAAATCTCATTTTTCTTGTACCAGTGGCAAAGATGTAAGAGAATATTATCATTTTAAGTCCTTTGAACATCATTATGTACCTTCATTACTTCAGGTTCCTGCTTCAAAAACTTGTTTAACAATTCTAATTCATAAATTTCATGTTTAAGAACATTTTTAATTCTAGATTCTTCTAGAGGGCTGAAATGAATCTCTTCAATCAAAATTTTTCCTTGATTTGAGGTTAAATCAACAACTTTTGCTTATGCTTTCCATTCAAGAGGTTCTATATAGTCATAGATTTATTGTTGAACAATGTCAATTTCTGGTGTCTTCCTTGTTCGAATTGCAATTGGTGATTGTATTTTCTCTGCTTCTTCTTCTTCTAAAAAAAAGAAAAATGTGGAGACTATTTAATGGACAATTTCATAAGACGTGCACTTCTTCTTGATGGTTTTTAAGACTCTCTAAGACATTTGTAAGAGCGGTTTCATCATCAGAATCATTCTGCGTGTGCTCATCTTGTGGAGTTTCCTATGAAGGTGTTTCATGTTGAAAAGGGTTTGGGGGAAGCGTTCGGCATATTATTTCTAGCTTGGAACCAAACTCATCTTCCCCTACTTCCTTAAAGTGATTTTGAACTAGTAAATCCCCCCAATTATCCCCTTTAATATTCAAATGGGCTTCAATTAGGATTTTTACTAACCCATGATGATATAGGGCACTGTCAATAGACTAAATTTTTCTTTGGATATTAGCAGCCATTTTTCTTAAATTACAAACTAGGAAATATGGAAATTGATTTCCTTGCCATCAATAAAATGAATTATCAACCAATCATGGTAAAAGAACATATTTCCAAACCTACCCTCATAGGCTATGAACTTCTGAATGATTAACAACAAATTTCCTCATTTACATTTTAAAGTTGTTACTAGAATTTCCTTCTTAAAAATGGAGATGTTCATACCTACGTGTTTTTTAGGAAGATTTCCCAATCTTTCTCTTTGATTTTTTAGTTTTTAAACCAAACTTCCCTATTTCTCCACAATCCCATAGCTTCTTCCATGAATTACTCTATTAAGACTAGCCTGATATCTCCAATTTCTACTTCAATCCCATCATATGCCCGAGAAAATGGATTTGTAGCCTCCTTATTGTTCCCATGAAACTTTTTAAAGAATTGTAATCACTGTACCCACTGGAATTGTTGTTTCACCAGTGCATAACCTTCAAAAAATTTGACTCCATTTAGTTCAGAGTGAACAATAACTCCAATGGTGATGATGATTCAGTCCATAATTTCCCTTTTTGACATGATTATGGAGTGTAGCAAAGACGGGAACAAAATTTAGGTAGTAGTTGAGGAGTTTTTGGAAAAGAAGAATGAAATAGGGCCAAGGGAAAGGGGATATCATTCAAAGGAAATGGGACAGTGTATGATAGAAATGGGATATATATGGATACTAGTGAATGAGTTTAAACAATAGAAAGGTTTTAACGTCACTCACATTTCATTATCATTATCAAAATTTTATGCATTGAATGGAAAAAAACCAATATTATGTCATGTCAAAGGTAATCATTACATAATAGGCTGGAGGAAATTGTTATAATAATCTATCTATATCATAACTCAATGTTTTTCCTTAATAATTTAACCAATATGTACATATCTTTAATGTTTTCTTACTAATTTGCTCTTTTTGTAGGGTTCTCATGTTGCTTTAGCTGTGATCACCATTCAGGTTGCTTTGACAATGATCTTCATTTGCATTGGATGTAATCTGTCAAGTCATTTGTGGAATTTCATGAGGGCTATAGATTATTTCAATTCTATAGTTGTATTATTTTTGCAAAGAAGAATAAAAGAAATGGGACAAGAATAGGGAAAGAAAATCTAGGCTTCCAAGAATTCTTGTTTTTCAACATAGATTTTTTGTATAAGCATGCCAACAATGTTGGTTTTCATGTTTATATATATATATATATATATATATATATATATTATATATATATATATGTATGTATGTATGTATATATATGTATAAATTTTCTTTAATTCTTCTCTTTTTGAAAAGGGAACCAGATGACTAAGTTGGAGAGGAAGAAGAATCTTCCTTTAAACAAATTCAAATTGAGATTATCTTGCAAATTTATTATTAACTCTTCCTTTGTTAATGGTTTATCATATAATTGTAATCTATGACAATTTAAAAGGAAAGTTACTTTTTCTTCATCAATATTTTTAATTTCTAACTACTCCTTTATCAAAGATAGTTTCAATATCATAGGTACAAGGCCAATGATTTTGAAATTTTCCTTTAAAATCTTTAAATTCTGAATAAAAAAGCAATTCCGAATCACCTAGATTGAACTTCCTATCTCCAATAAGCTTATCATGTCATCTGGATCTTTGCTATTGAACTATATTGGTTTGTGAATAGCATCTTGTTGTATCTCATCAAGTTCATTCAATTGCTTCATTCTTTGTTTCTGAGCTTCTAATATATCAAGACCCAATTTGACTATTGTTTCGAAGGTCTTTATTTGAGACTGAATAGGAAACAAGACTTTATTCCCATAAATAAGTTCATAAGGAGTATGTCCTGTTGTGTTTCTCCATGTGGTATGATATGCCCATAAAGCTTTTGAAATCTTTTGTTCTTAATATATTCTATGAAAATTTACATTGTTGGTAATAATTGCTTCGAGTACTTTATTAGAAGCTTCAACTTATCTGTTTTCTTGTGGACGATATGGAGAGGACTTCTGGTGTTTGATATTGTATTCCTCCATTATTTTTTGCAATAATTTGGATGTAAATTGAGTACCTTGATCTTTCACAATTTCCCTTGGGACACCAAAACAAGTGAAAATATCCTCAAAACTAACTGAAACTACAACATTTTTAGTAGCACAAATAAGTGCTTTAGCTTCTACCCATTTTGTGACATAATATGTATAAACAAGAATGTACTTTTTTTTCTTTATGGTGGATTGACTGGACCAACAAAATCTAGAGCCCACTTTTCAAAGGTTTCAATAAGTACCTGAGGTTGTAGAGGCATCTCATCTGAAGGAAAATGTTTTTCGATTCTCTCACAACTATCACATCTCTTAACATATTCTTTGGCATCTTTAAGAAGATAATGCCAATAATATCCGAAAAGAAGGATTTTATACGAATTTTGTTTATCAGCAAAGTATCCTCCACATGGTTCATCATGGCAAGCCTTTAATATTTATGGTACTTCATCTTCTATGAAACATCTTTGAATGATTTAATCTTGTACTGTTTTGTACATTTCTTAATTTATCCATGAATAATATGCACTGGTTTGAGTAACTTTCCTTTTCTCTTAAGGAGACAAATATGAAGGTAACTTCCTTGTAGTGAAATAATTAGCAATATCTGCGAACCAAGGACATTTAATAGATATTGCAAAAATATGTTCGTCAGGAAAATTATCTTTTACATAAACATCCTTATTATCATTTTGAATTCTAGATAGAAAATCAACAAGTATATTCTCCTTTATAGGGCTATCCAAAATAGTAATATTGAATTCTTGTAATAAAATAACAATTTTGTAACTCTACCATTAGTAATTGATATCATTATTAAATATCTAATTGTAAAGTGGTATGTGTGAACAAAAGTTTCATAACCAGTGATATAGTGTCGAAACTTATTAATGACATGTACAAAAGCTAAAAATTCCTTTTATGTTACAATATAATTTAACCCTGTAGGAGCCAAATTTTTACTTGTGTAAATAATCGCATATGGACTCAAATCTTTCTATCCCAATACAACTCACAAAATTGCATCTAAAGTGTCAGTTGAAATATTGAAAGGAAGACTCTTATTTGGTCATCTTAACGTGGGAGATTCAGAAACATTTTCCTTCAATGTTTCAAAATCTTTTTGGCAATCAGAATTCCAAACGAATTCACAATATTTTGTAAGTAATTTGAAAAGTGGAGAGGCTATCTTTGTGAATTTTTTATGAATCGTCTGTAATAACCAGTAAACCCAAAAAAGCTTCTAACATCTCTTTGATAAACATGAACTGTTAATTTCGAAATAGCTTATACTTTAGATGAATCAACTTTAGTTCCATCTCCTGAGGTGTAGTGGCCTAAAACAATTCCCCTAGTGAAGAACATAAAACATTTTCATGTCTTATTGAGATATTTATTTCTTTAAATCTAATAATAACTTTTTCTAAATTTTCAATAGCTTCCTCAAAATAATTACCATAGATAGTAAAATCATCCAGGTAAATTTCCACACAACCATAAATTAAATCATAAACAATGCCTAGAACTGGCTTTCGAATGTTGCAGGTGCATTACATAATCCAAAAGGAAGTATCTAGTAAGCATAGGTTCCCCATGGATAGGTAAAAGTTGTTTTATCTTGATATTCTAGAGCTACTTGGATTTGGTTATATCCACAAAAACCATTTAAGAATGAAAACTATTCTTTCCTTACCAATGTATCAAGGATTTGATATATAAAGGGAAGCAAAGAATTATATTTTAAGGTATTTTTATTCAATTCACTATAATTAATGCATACTCTCCATTTTCCATTTCCCTTTGGAGCAATCACTAATGGTGAGACCCATTGACTATCTGATATTGGGTAAATGAAATTTACATCTAATAGTTTTTGTAACTCCGCTTTAACAATTTCTCTTAACATTGGATTCATCCTCCTTTAGGACTATCAGACTGGTCTCACATTTTCTTGAATATAGATATGATACACAAAAGTGTTAGAATCAATTCCTTTCATATAAGTATATTCCCATGCATAAGCAGACGAATGTTCTTGAAACATTTTTATCAATTCTTTCTTTTGGGACTTCCAAATTATCATTAATGTTCAAATATTTCCCTCAAAAGATTGCTATTAAAGAATTTCCAAATTTTTCAATGGAATGTAAATCCACTTCATGTGATGATAGATATTAAACATTGTATTTTTCTTGAAAATTTAATCTTGTTCACAATATGATAAAGAATCATTATTATTAATTAGATTTAAGATGTGATCTTCTTCACCTATTTGCGAAGTAGAAAATATTGGTTGTATAGAGTAGGGGAATTTTAATATCTAAAATGGGCCTTCTAAGAAAAATGTACAACCCAAATAAAATTTATAACAACCAACAGGATTCAAATTGATGATGTCAACCACGGAGGATGATTCATCAGTTTTGGAGTAAAAATGTAAAAATACTAAAAAAGAATAAAATAATAAAACTACCTTTTCAACTCGTATTTTCAACTTATCTTCATATCTTTTTACTGAAATTTTGAGTGGGAGTACCCGTTCGATGAAAAAATTAATTCCTCATCCATGATGTACCCATGTTTCATACTTTCGATGGACCCTCCTACATGAAAATGGAGAAATACAAGGAAAAGCGTCATTGCAATCACATTTTTCATGTATTTCCCATATTTCATGTAGGAGGGTCCATTAAAAGTATTCAAAGTGGGTACTCCTTAAATGAGGAATAATATTTTGTATCCAATGAGTACTTCCACTGGAAATTTCAGTAGACCCATAGGGAGATAAATTGAAAATATTAGTTGAAAAATTAGTTTTTTAGTTTTTCCCTCTAAAATTTGATGATGTAATATGATATTATTTTACTATTTACACTATTATTTTATAATTTCATTAGGAGGCCCATTTTAGACCTAAAAATTCCCCTAATGTCAAAATCTTCATTACCATCATCTATCCAATGTTCACTTTCTACTTCTATTGTTGATTTTGCAGGAGGATATAGTGCGAATTTCTTAGTAGATATTCCATAAGAGATAAACATATCACCAAAACTAAAACTTATAAAAGCCTCAGGTGTAGCTAACCATGGTCTTCCTAGAATCAATGGATGTCCTCCTAAATTATTCCTGGTGGCTAAAATAACAAAATCAACGGGATATTCACAAGAATCTGAGGTAGATACATCTTCCAATACACCATCTGGTTTTATAACAGATATATCTACTAACTATAGTAATGTTGGTGTGTATTGAAGATTAGAAAGTTTTAATTGATCCATATTTTGTTTACTCATGATATTGATAGATGCTCCTAGATCAATCAATGGGTTTGGAATATCGACACCATTTATGTGTGGTTTCACAATGGGACTACATGGATCTAGATATTTTAGAACTGTTGGTTTCTGATCATAATATATGCATTTTTTCCAACTAATTGAATTTTTTTAGCTTCTTTTCTTCTTCTTCCTAGTTTTAATGTTTAACTCCCTTATTATGTTTCCAAATATTGGTATTTCCCTTATAGTTTGTAACAAAGGAATTTTGATGCAAACATTCTTCAATTCATCTAACATATCATATTCAAGCAACAGAATTTGTTTTTGTATTCCTTTGTCAATATTTAGCCTTTTAGGAAAGGGTGGATTTTAAACTGAAACAAAAGGTTGTTCTGCAATGGGAGTTGAGTTTATTGAGGTATAATGTATAGGAGTTCTCTCTTTCTGAGTAATTTATTCTTGATTAACATATGTTTCTTTTTCAAGTAGTTCATCCCCTCCAGATTCATGAATAACAACAGATGGTAACCTATTTTTCAAAACTCTACTATATCTAAGTTGGACATTGTTTATATCTAATGGAACTATCATTCAAGCTTGGAAATTATGACCACCTATATTGTAAACAAGTTGTCAATTTTTATTATTCAGATTTGTAAGTGGTTGAGCAGGTAGTTGATTGGTTTTTTTGGGTATGATGTGGATGGTAAGTGAAGTGGTTGATTAGAAGGCTGAGTTTGATTTTGAAATTGTGGAAAAGTGTTTGGTTGAAAAGGGTAATATGGAGGTTTATATGGAATAAATCACAATTGAAATTTATTATACTGAGGATTCCTACAAGGATACTGCCAAACTTGTGTCCACAATGAATCTTGAGGTGACCAATTTTTCCAAGGCATTAGAGTGTTTCAATTATTCTAAGGTTGTACAAGTTATTGGTATTGAGGATTAAGACCCTGTACCATATTCTGTTGTTGTGG